>OY997264.1:38537821-38832821 GCA_963921465.1 Triticum timopheevii | reverse complement strand
CCATAGACATGAGTTGTCATTTGATTAACCGAATCACATCATTAGGAGAATGATGTGATTGACATGACCCATTCCGTTATCTTAGCACTTGATCATTTAGTATGTTGCTATTGCTTTCTTCATGACTTATACATGTTCCTACAACTATGAGATTATGCAACTCCCGTTTACCGGAGGAACACTTTGTGTGCTACCAAACGTCACAACGTAACTGGGTGATTATAAAGGAGCTCTACAGGTGTCTCCAAAGGTACATGTTGAGTTGGCGTATTTCGAGATTATGTTTTGTCACTGTGATTGTCGGAGAGGTATCTCTGGGCCCTCTCGGTAATGCACATCACTATAAGCCTTGCAAGCAATGTAGCTAATGCGTTAGTTACGTGATGATGCATTACATAACGAGTAAAGAGACTTGCCGGTAACGAGTTTTAACTAGGTATTGGGATACCGACGATCGAATCTCGGGCAAGTAACATACCGATGACAAAGGGAACAACGTACGTTGTTATGCGGTTTGACCGATAAAGCTCTTCGTAGAATATGTAGGAGCCAATATGAGCATCCAGGTTCCGCTATTGGTTATTGACCGGTAACATGTCTTGGTCAGGTCTACATAGTTCTCGAACCCGTAGGGTCCGCACGCTTAAAGTTTCGATGACAGTTATATTATGAGTTTATGAGTTTTGATGTACCGAAGGTTGTTCGGAGTCCCGGATGAGATCACAGACATGATGAGGAGTCTCGAAATGGTCGGTACATGAAGATTGATATATTGGAAGCCAATATTTGGATATCGGAAGTGTTCCGGGTGAAATCGGGATTTTACCAGACTACCGGCGGGGGGGGGGGGGGGGGGGGGGGTTACCGGAACCCCCTGGGGGCTTATTGGGCCATAGTGGGCCTTAGTGGAAGAGAGGAGAGGCGGCCAGGGCTGGGCCGCGCGCCCCTCCCCCCTAGTCTGAATAGGACAAGGAGAGGGGGGCGACTGTTGGGGAACGTAGTAATTTCAAAAAAATTCCTACGCACACGCAAGATCATGGTGATGACATAGCAACGAGAGGGGAGAGTGTTGTCCACGTACCCTCGTAGACCGTAAGCGGAAGCGTTAGCACAACGCGGTTGACGTAGTCGTACGTCTTCACGATCGGACCGATCCAAGCACCGAACGTACGGCACCTCCGAGTTCAGCACACGTTCAGCTCGATGACGATCCCCGGGCTCCGATCCAGCAAAGCTTCGGGGATGAGTTCCGTCAGCACGACGGCGTGGTGACGATGATGATGTTCTACCGGCGCAGGGCTTCGCCTAAACTCCGCGACGATATGACCGAGGTGGAATATGGTGCAGGGGGCACCGCACACGGCTAAGGAACGATTCGTAGATCAACTTGTGTGTCATGGGGTGCCCCCCTACCCCCGTATATAAAGGAGCAAGGGAGGGGGTGGCCGGCCTAGGAGGAGGCGCACCAAGGTGGAGTCCTACTCCCACCGGGAGTAGGATTCCCCCCTTCCAAGTAGTAGGAGTAGGAGTCAAGGAAAGGGGAAGAGAAGAGAAGGAAGGAGGGGGCGCAGCCCCTCCCCCTAGTCCAATTCGGACTAGGCCTTGGGGGGGGGGAGCCCAACCTCTCCTCTCTCTTTCCCCTAAAGCCCAATAAGGCCCATATACTCCCCGGCGAATTCCCGTAACTGTCCGGTACTCCGGAAAATACTCGAATCACTCGGAACCTTTCCGAACTCCGAATATAGTCGTCCAATATATCGATCTTTACGTCTCGACCATTTCGAGACTCCTCGTCATGTCCCCGGTCTCATCTGGGACTCCGAACTCCTTCGGTACATCAAAACTCATAAACTCATAATAAACTGTCATCGAAACCTTAAGCGTGCGGACCCTACGGGTTCGAGAACTATGTAGACATGACCTAGAACTATTCTCGGTCAATAACCAATAGCGGAACATAGATGCTCATATTGGCTCCTACATATTCTACGAAGATCTTTATCGGTCAAACCGCATAACAACATACGTTGTTCCCTTTGTCATCGGTATGTTACTTGCCCGAGATTCGATCGTCGGTATCCAATACCTAGTTCAATCTCGTTACTGGCAAGTCTCTTTACTCGTTACGTAATGCATCATCCCGCAACTAACTCATTAGTCACATTGCTTGCAAGGCTTATAGTGATGTGCATTACCGAGAGGGCCCAGAGATACCTCTCTGACAATCGGAGTGACAAAAGCCTAATCTCGAAATACGCCAACCCAACATGTATCTTTGGAGACAGCTGTAGTACTCCTTTATAATCACCCAGTTACGTTGTGACGTTTGATAGCACCCAAAGTGTTCCTCCGGTAAACGGGAGTTGCATAATCTCATAGTTACAGGAACATGTATAAGTCATGAAGAAAGCAATAGCAACATACTAAACGATCAAGTGCTAGGCTAACGGAATGGGTCATGTCAATCACATCATTCTCCTAATGATGTGATCCCATTAATCAAATGACAACTCTTTTGTCCATGGCTAGGAAACATAACCATCTTTGATAAACGAGCTAGTCAAGTAGAGGCATACTAGTGACATTATGTTTGTCTATGTATTCACACATGTATTATGTTTCCGGCTAATACAATTCTAGCATGAATAATAAACATTTATCATAAAATAAGGAAATAAATAATAACTTTATTATTGCCTCTAGGGCATATTTCCTTCAGTCTCCCAGTTGCACTAGAGTCAATAATCTAGTTCACAACATCATGTGATTCAACACCAATATTCATATCTGTATGTGATTAACACCCATAGTTCACATCGTCATGTGACCAACACCCAAAGGGTTTACTAGAGTCAATAATCTAGTTCACATCGCTATGTGATTAACACCCAGAGAGTACTAAGGTGTGATCATGTTTTGCTCGTGAGAGAAGCTTAGTCAACGGGTCTGTCATATTCAGAGCCATATGTATTTTGCAAATATTCTATGTCTACAATACTCTGCACGGAGCTACTCTAGCTAATTGCTCCCACTTTCAATATGTATCCAGATTGAGACTTAGAGTCATCTGGATCGGTGTAAAAGCTTGCACCGATGTAACTCTTTACGATGGGCTCTTTTATCACCTCCATAATCGAGAAATATTTCCTTAGTCCTCACTAAGGATATTCTTGACCAATGTCCAGTGATCTACTCCTAGATCACTATTATACTCCCTTGCCAAATTCAGAGCAAGGTATACAATAGGTCTGGTACATAGCATAGCATACTTTATAGAACCTATGACTGAGGCATAGGGAATGACTTTCATTCTCTTTTCTATTTTCTGCCGTGGTCGGGATTTGAGTCTTACTCAATTTTCACACCTTTGCAACACAGGCAAAAACTCTTTCTTTGACTGTTCCATTTTGAACTACTTCAAAATCTTCACAAGGTATGTATTTATTGAAAAAACTTATCAAGCGTCTTGATCTATCTCAATAGATCTTGATGCTCAATATGTAAGTAGCTCTACTGAGGTCTTTCTTTTAAAGAACTCCTTTCAAATACTCCTTTATGCTTTCTAGAAAAATTCTACATCATTTCTGATCAACAATATGTCACTCACATATATTTATCAAAAAGGAGGTAGTACTCCCACTCATTTTATTGTAAATACAGGCTTCACCGTAAGTCTGTACAAAACTATATGCTTTGATCAACTTATCAAAGCGTATATTTCAACTCTGAGATGCTTGCACCAGTCCATAGATGGATCGCTGGAGCTTGTACATTTTGTTAGCACCTTTAGGATTGACAAAACCTTCTGGTTGCATCATATACAACTCTTCTTTAAGAAAACCATTAAGGAATGCAGTTTTGACATCCATTTGCCAGATTTCATAAAATGTGGCAATTGCTAACATGATTCGGACAGACTTAAGCATCGCTACAGTTGAGAAAATCTAATTGTAGTCAACACCTTGAACTTGTCAAAAACCTTTTTGCGACAAGTCGAGCTATGTAGATAGTAACACTACTATCAATGTCCGTCTTCCTCTTGAAGATCCATTTATTTTCTATGGCTTGCCGATCATCGGGCAAGTCCACCAGTCCACACTTTGTTCTCATACATGGATCCCATCTCAGATTTCATGGTCTCAAGCCATTTCGCGGAATCTGGGCTCATCATCGCTTCCTCATAGTTCGTAGGTTTATCATGGTCTAGTAACATGACTTCCAGAACAGGATTACCGTACCACTCTGGTGCGGACCGTACTCTGGAAGACCTATGAGGTTCTGTAGTAACTTGATCTGAAGTTTCATGATCATCATCATTAGCTTCCTCACTAATTGGTGTAGAAATCACTGGAACTGATTTCTGTGATGAATTACTTTTCAATTCGGGAGAAGGTACAGTTACCTCATCAAGTTCTACTTTCCTCCCACTCACTTCTTTCGAGAGAAACTCCTCTAGAAAGGATCCATTTTTAGCAACGAATATCTTGCCTTCGGATCTGTGATAGAAGGTGTACCCAACAATTTCCTTTGGGTATTCTATGAAGACGCACTTCTCCGATTTGGGTTTGAGCTTATCAGGATGAAACTTTTTCACACAAGCATCGCAGCTCCAAACTTTAAGAAACGACAGCTTAGGTTTACTGCTAAACCATAGTTCATACGGTGTCATCTCAACGGATTTAGATGGTGCCCTATTAAATGTGAATGCAGCTGTCTCTAATGCATAACCCTAAAACGATAGTGGTAAATCAGTAAGAGACATCATAGATCGCACCATATCTAATAAAGTGCGGTTACGACGTTCGGACACACCATAACGTTGTGGTGTTCCAGGTGGCGTGAGCTGTGAAACTATTCCACATTGTTTTAATTGAAGACCAAACTCGTAACTCAAATATTCGTCTCCGTGATCAGATCGTAGAAACTTTATTTTCTTGTTACGATGATTTTTCCACTTCACTCTGAAATTCTTTGAACCTTTCAATTATTTCAGACTTATGTTTCATCAAGTAGATATACCCATATCTGCTCAAATCATCTTGTGAAGGTCAGAAAATAACGATAATTGCCACGAGCATCAACACTCATTGGATCGCATACATCGGTATGTATTATTTCCAATAAGTCAGTAGCTTGTTCCATTGTTCCGGAGAACGGAGTTTTAGTCATCTTGCCCAAAAGGCACGGTTCGCAAGCATCAAATGATTCATAACCAAGTGATTCCGAAAATCCATCTTTATGGAGTTTCTTCATGCGCTTTACACCGATATGACCCAAACGGCAGTGCCACAAATAAGTTGCACTATCATTATTAACTTTTTCATCTTTTGGCATCAATATTATGAATATGTGTATCACTACGATCGAGATCCAACAAACTATGTTCATTGGGTGTATGACCATCGAAGGTCTTACTCATGTAAACAGAACAACAATTATTCTCTGACTTTAAATGAATAACCGTATTGCAATAAACATGATCAAATCATATTCATGCTCAACGCAAACGCCAAATAACATTTATGTAGGTTTAACATTAATCCCGAAAGTATAGGGAGTGTGCGATGATGATCATATCAATATTGGAACTACTTCCAACACTCATCGTCACTTCCCCTTCAACTAGTCTCAGTTTATTCTGTAACTCCTGTTTCGAGTTACTAATCTTAGCAACCGAACAAGTATCAAATACTCAGGGGCTACTATAAACACTAGTAAGGTACACATCAATAACCTGTATATCAAATATACCCTTGTTCACTTTGCCATCCTTCTTATCCACCAAATATTTAGGGTATTTCCATTTCTAGTTACCATTTCCTTTGTAGTGTAAGCACTCAGTTTCAGGCTTTGGTTCAGCTTTGGTCTTCTTCACGGGAGTGACAACTTGTTTGCCATTCTACTTGAAGTTTCCCTTTCTTTCCCTTTGCCCTTTTCTTGAAACTAGTGGTCTTGTCAATCATCAACACTTGATGCCCTTTCTTGATTTCTACCTGAGTCGATTTCAACATCACGAAGAGCTCAGGAATCGTTTTCGTCATCCCTTGCGTACTATAGTTCATCACGAAGTTCTAGTAACTTAGTGATGGTGACTAGAGAATTCTGTCAATCACTATCTTATCTGGAAGATTAACTCCCACTTGATTCAAGCAATTGAAGTACCTAGACAATCTGAGCACATGCTCACTAGTTGAGTGATTCTCCTCCATCTTTTAGCTATAGAACTTGTTGGAGACTTCATATCTCTCAACTCGGGTATTTGCTTGAAATATTAACTTCAATTCCTGGAACATCTCATATGGTCCATGACGTTCAAAACGTCTTTGAAGTCCCGATTCTAAGCCGTTAAGAATGGTGCACTAAACTATCAAGTAGTCATCATATTGAGCTAGACAAACGTTCATAACGTCTGCATCTGCTCCTGCAATAGGTCTGTCACCTAGCGGTGCATTAAGGACATAATTCTTCTGTGCAGCAATGAGGATAAACCTCAGATCACGGATCCAATCCGCATCATTGCTACTAACATCTTTCAACACAGTTTTCTCTAGGAACATATCAAAATAAACATATGAAAGCAACAACGCGAGCTATTGATCTATAACATAATTTGCAAAATACTACCAAGACTAAGTTCATGATAAATTTAAGTTCAATTAATCATATTACTTAAGAACTCCCACTTAGATAGACATCTCTCTAGTCATCTAAGTGATCACGTGATCCAAATCAACTAAACCATGTCCGATCATCACGTGAGATGGAGTAGTTTCAATGGTGAACATCACTACGTTGATCATATCTACTATATGATTCACGTTCGACCTTTCGGTCTCCGTGTTCCGAGGCCATATCTGTATATGCTAGGCTCGTCAAGTTTAACCTGAGTATTCCGCGTGTGCAACTGTTTTGCACCCGTTGTATTTGAACGTAGAGCCTATCACACCCGATCATTGCGTGGTGTCTCAGAACGAAGAACTTTCGCAACGGTGCATGCTCAGGGAGAACACTTCTTGATAATTAGTGAGAGATCATCTTAAAACGCTACCGTCAATCAAAGCAAGATAAGATGCATAAAGGATAAACATCACATGCAATCAATATAAGTGATATGATATGGCCATCATCATCTTCTGCTTGTGATCTCCATCTTCGAAGCACCGTCATGATCACCATCGTCACCGGCGCGACACCTTGATCTCCATCGTAGCATCGTTGTCGTTACGCCAACTATTGCTTCTACGACTATCGCTACCGCTTAGTGATAAAGTAAAGCAATTACACGGCGTTTGCATTTCATGCAATAAAGCGACAACCATATGGCTCCTGCCAGTTGCCGATAACTTCGATTACAAAACATGATCATCTCATACAATAAAATATAGCATCACGTCTTGACCATATCACATCACAACATGCCCTGCAAAAACAAGTTAGACGTCCTCTACTTTGTTGTTGCAAATTTTACGTGGCTGCTACGGGCTTAGCAAGAACCGTTCTTACCTACGCATCAAAAACACAATGATAGTTCGTCAAGTTAGTGTTGTTTTAATCTTCGCAAGGACCGGGCGTAGCCACACTCGATTCAGCTAAAGTGAGAGAGACAGACACCCGTCAGCCACCTTTAAGCATGAGTGCTCATAATGGTGAAACCAGTCTCGCGTAAGCGTACGCGTAATGTGGGTCCGGGCCACTTCATCTCACAATACAACCGAACCAAAGTATGACATGCTGGTAAGCAGTATGACTTGTGTCGCCCACAACTCACTTGTGTTCTACTCGTGCATATGACATCTACGCATAAAACCAGGCTCTGATACCACTGTTGGGGAACGTAGTAATTTCAAAATATTTCCTACGCACACGCAAGATCATGGTGATGACATAGCAACGAGAGGGGAGAGTGTTGTCCACGTACCCTCGTAGACCATAAGCGGAAGCATTAGCACAACGCGGTTGATGTAGTCGTACGTCTTCATGATCCGACCGATCCAAGCACCGAACGTACAGCACCTCCGAGTTCAGCACGCGTTCAGCTCGATGACGATCCCCGGGCTCCGATCCAGCAAAGCTTCAGGGATGAGTTCCGTCAGCACGACGGCGTGGTGACGATGATGATGTTCTACCGGCGCAGGGCTTCACCTAAACTCCGCGACGATATGACCGAGGTGGAATATGGTGGAGGGGGCACCACACACGGCTAAGGAACGATCCGTAGATCAACTTGTGTGTCATGGAGTGCCCCCCTGCCCCCGTATATAAAGGAGCAAGGGAGGGGGTGGCCGGCCTAGGAGGAGGCGCACCAAGGAGGAGTCCTACTCCCACCGGGAGTAGGATTCCCCCCCTTCCAAGTAGTAGGAGTAGGAGTCAAGGAAAGGGGAAGAGAAGAGAAGGAAGGAGGGGGCGCAGCCCCTCCCCCTAGTCCAATTCGGACTAGGCCTTGGGGGGGGGGGCGCCCAACCTCTCCTCTCTCTTTCCCCTAAAGCCCAATAAGGCCCATATACTCCCCGGCGAATTCCCGTAACTCTCCGGTACTCCGAAAAATACCCGAATCACTCGGAATCTTTCCGAACTCCGAATATAGTCGTCCAATATATCGATCTTTACGTCTCGACCATTTCGAGACTCCTCGTCATGTCCCCGATCTCATCTGGGACTCCGAACTCCTTCGGTACATCAAAACTCATAAACTCATAATAAACTGTCATCGAAACCTTAACCCTACGGGTTCGAGAACTATGTAGACATGACCTAGAACTATTCTCGGTCAATAACCAATAGCGGAACCTGGATGCTCATATTGGCTCCTACATATCTACGAAGATCTTTATCGGTCAAACCGCATAACAACATACGTTGTTCCCTTTATCATCGGTATGTTACTTGCCCGAGATTCGATCGTCGGTATCCAATACCTAGTTCAATCTCGTTACCGGCAAGTCTCTTTACTCGTTACGTAATGCATCATACGCAACTAACTCATTAGTCACATTGCTTGCAAGGCTTATAGTGATGTGCATTACCGAGAGGGCCCAGAGATACCTCTCCGACAATCGGAGTGACAAAAACTAATCTCGAAATACGCCAACCCAACATGTATCTTTGGAGACACCTGTAGTACTCGTTTATAATCACCCAGTTACGTTGTGACGTTTGGTAGCACCCAAAGTGTTCCTCCGGTAAACGGGAGTTGCATAATCTCATAGTTACAGGAACATGTATAAGTCATGAAGAAAGCAATAGCAACATACTAAACGATCAAGTGCTAGGCTAACGGAATGGGTCATGTCAATCACATCATTCTCCTAATGATGTGATCCCATTAATCAAATGACAACTCTTTTGTCCATGGCTAGGAAACATAACCATCTTTGATAAACGAGCTAGTCAAGTAGAGGCATACTAGTGACATTATGTTTGTCTATGTATTCACACATGTATTATGTTTCCGGCTAATACATAAACATTTATCATAAAATAAGGAAATAAATAATAACTTTATTATTGCCTCTAGGGCATATTTCCTTCAGCGGCGCCCCCCCTTTCCTTCCTCTCTCTCCCTCCTCTTTCCCCCCTTCTCCAAGTCCAACAAGGAGAGGAGGCAGTAGTACTCCCAGTGGGAGTAGGACTCCCCATGGCGCGCCCCCTCCTTGGCCGGCCGCCCCTCCCCCTTGCTCCTTTATATACGGGGGCAGGAGGGCACCTCTAGACACAACAATTAATCTCTTGATCTCTTAGCCGTGTGCGGTGCCCCCCTCCACCATAGTCCTCCTCAATAATATTGTTGCGGTGCTTAGGCGAAGCCCTGCGATGGTAGAACATCAAGATCGTCACCACGCCGTCGTGCTGACGGAACTCTCCCTCAACACTTGGCTGGATCGGAGTTCGAGGGACGTCATCGAGCTGGATGTGTGCTAGAACTCGGAGGTGCCATAGTTTTGGTGCTTGATCGGTCGGGCCGTGAAGACATACAACTACATCAACCGCGTTGTTCTAACGCTTCCACTTTCGGTCTACGAGGGTACGTGGACTACACTCTCCCCCTTCGTTGCTATGCATCACCATGATCTTGCGTGTGGGTAGGAATTTTTTGAAATTACTACGTTCCCCAACAGTGGCATCCGAGCCAGGTTTTATGCGTAGATGTTACATGCACGAGTCGAACACAAGTGAGTTGTGGGCGATACAAGTCATACTGCTTACCAGCATGTCATACTTTGGTTCTGCGGTATTGTTGGATGAAGCGGCCCGGACCGACATTACGCGTACGCTTACGCGAGACTGGTACTACCGACATGCTTTGCACATAGGTGGCTGGCGGGTGTTAGTTTCTCCAACTTTAGTTGAACCGAGTGTGGCTACGCCCGGTCCTTGCAAAGGTTAAAACAGCACTAACTTGACGAACTATCGTTGTGTTTTTGATGCGTAGGTAAGAACGGTTCTTGCTCAGCCCATAGCAGCCACGTAAAATTTGCAACAACAAAGTAGAGGACGTCTAACTTGTTTTTGCAGGGCATGTTGTGATGTGATATGGTCAAGACGTGATGCTATATTTTATTGTATGAGATGATCATGTAGTGTAACCGAGTTATCGGCAACTGGCAGGAGCCATATGGTTGTCGCTTTATTGTATGAAATGCAAGCGCCCTGTAATTGCTTTACTTTATCACTAAGCAGTAGCGATAGTCGTAGAAGAAATAGGTAGCGAAACGACAACGATGCTACGATGGAGATCAAGGTGTCGCGCCGGTGACGATGGTGATCACGATGGTTCTTCGGAGATGGAGATCACAAGAAGAAGATGATGATGGCCATATCATATCACTTATATTGATTGCATGTGATGTTTATCCTTTATGCATCTTATTTTGCTTTGATTGGTGGTAGCATTATAAGATGACCTCTCATTAATTATCAAGAAGTGTCCTCCCTGAGGATGCACCGTTGCGAAAGTTCTTCGTGCTGAGACACCACGTGATGATCGGGTGTGATAGGCTCTACGTTCAAATACAACGGGTGTAAAACAGTTGCACACGCAGAATACTCAGGTTAAACTTGACGAGCCTAGCATATACAGATATGGCCTCGGAATACGGAGACCGAAAGGTCGAACGTGAATCATATAGTAGATATGATCATCATAGTGATGTTCACCATTGAAAACTACTCCATCTCACGTGATGGTCGGACATGGTTTAGTTGATTTGGATCACGTGATCACTTAGATGACTAGAGAGATGTCTGTCTAAGTGAGAGTTCTTTAGTAATATGATTAATTGAACTTAAATTTATCATGAACTTAGTACCTGATAGTACTTTTGCTTGTCTATGTTTGTTGTAGATAGATGGCTCGTGTTGTTGTTCCGTTGAATTTTAATGCGTTCCTTGAGAAAGCTAAGTTGAAAGATGATGGTAGCAATTACACGGACTGGGTCCGTAACTTGAGGATTATCCTCATTGCTGCACAGAAAAATTACGTCCTAGAAGCACCGCTGGGTGCCAGGCCTGCTGCAGATGCAACTAACGACGTTAAGAACGTCTGGCAGAGCAAGCTGATAACTACTCGATAGTTCAGTGTGCCATGCTTTACGGCTTAGAACCGGGACTTTAACAACGTTTTGAACCTCATGGAGCATATGAGATGTTCCAGGAGTTGAAGTTAATATTTCAAGCAAATGCCCCGATTTAGAGATATGAAGTCTCCAATAAATTCTATAGCTGCAAGATGGAAGAGAATAGTTCTGGCAGTGAACGTATACTCAAAATATCTGGGTATAATAATCACTTGATTCAACTGGGAGTTAATCTTCCTGATGATAGTGTCATTGACGGAATTCTTCAATCACTGCCACCAAGCTACAAGAGCTTCGTGATGAACTATAATATGCAAGGGATGGACAAGACTATTCCCGAGCTCTTCGCAATGCTAAAGGCTGCGGAGGTAGAAATCAAGAAGGAGCATCAAGTGTTGATGGTTAATAAGACCAACAGGTTCAAGAAAAAGGGTAAAGGGAAGAAGAAGGGTAACTTCAAGAAGAACAGCAAACAAGTTGCTGCTCAAGAGAAGAAACCCAAATCTGGACCTAAGCCTAAGACTGAGTGCTTCTACTGCAAGCAGACTGGTCACTGGAAGCGGAACTGCCCCAAGTATTTGGCGGATAAGAAGGATGGCAAGGTGAACAAAGGTATATGTGATATACATGTTATTGATGTGTACCTTACTAATGCTCGTAGTAGCACCTGAGTATTTGATACTGGTTCTATTGCTAATATTTGCAACTGGAAACAGGGACTACAGATTAAGCGAAGATTGGCTAAGGACGAGGTGACGATGCGCGTGGGAAATGGTTCCAAAGTCGATGTGATCGCGGTCGGCACGCTACCTCTACATCTACCTTCGGAATTAGTTTTAGACCTGAATAATTGTTATTTGGTGCCAGCGTTGAGCATGAACATTATATCAGGATCTTGTTTGATACGAGACGGTTATTCATTTAAATCAGAGAATAATGTTTGTTCTATTTATATGAGTAATATGTTTTATGGTCATGCACCCTTGAAGAGTGGTCTATTTTTATTAAATCTCGATAGTAGTGATACACATATTCATAATGTTGAAGCCAAAAGATGCAGAGTTGATAATGATAGTGCAACTTATTTGTGGCACTATCGTTTGGGTCATATTGGTGTAAAGCGCATGAAGAAACTCCATACTGATGGACTTCTGGAATCACTTGATTACGAATCACTCGGTACTTGCGAACCGTGCCTCATGGGCAAGATGACTAAAACGCCGTTCTCTGGAACTATGGAGCGAGCAACAGACTTGTTTGAAATCATACATACTGATGTATGTGGTCCAATGAGTGTTGAGGCTCGCGGCGGATATCGTTATTTTCTCACCTTCACAGATGATTTGAGCAGATATGGGTATACCTATTTAATGAAACACAAGTCTGAAACATTTGAGAAGTTCAAAGAATTTCAGAGTGAAGTGGAAAATCATCGTAACAATAAAATAAAGTTTCTACGATCTGATCGTGGAGGAGAATATTTGAGTTACGAGTTTGGTTTACATTTGAAACAATGCAGAATAGTTTCGTAACTCACGCCACTCGGAACACCACAATGAAATGGTGTATCCGAACATCATAATCGTACTTTACTAGATAAGGTGCGATCTATGATGTCTCTTACTGATTTACCGCTATCGTTTTGGGGTTATGCTTTAGAGACGGCCGCATTCAAGTTAAATAGGGCACCATCAAATATTGGGGCACGTAGTAATTTCAAAAAAATTCCTACGCACACGCAAGATCATAGTGATGCATAGCAACAAGAGGGGAGAGTGTCGTCCATGTACCCTCATAGACCGATAGCGGAAGCGTTAGAACAACGTGGTTGATGTAGTCGTACGTCTTTACGGCACGAGCGATCAAGCACCGAAACTACGGCAGCTCCAAGTTCTAGCACACATTCAGCTCGATGACGTCCCTCGAACTCCGATCCAGCCGAGTGTCGAGGGAGAGTCCCGTCAGCACGATGGCGTGGTGACAATCTTGATGTTCTACCGTTGCAGGGCTTCCCGTAAGCACCGCTACAATATTATCGAGGAGGACTATGGTGGAGGGGGGGCACCGCACACGGCTAAGAGATCAAGAGATCATTGTTGTGTCTAGAGGTGCCCCTTTGCCCCCGTATATAAAGGAGCAAGGGGGAGGGGGCGGCCGGCCAGGGAGGAGGCGCGCCATGGGGAGTCCTACTCCCATCGGGAGTAGGACTCCCTCCCTTCCTAGTTGGACTTGGCGAAGTGGGGAAAGAGGAGGGAGAGAGAGGAAGGAAAGGGGGGGGGGGGGGCGCCGCCCCCCCTCGCCTTGCCCTATTCAGACTAGGAGGGAGGGGCGTGTGGCCCAGCCCTGGCTGCCTCTCCTCTCTTCCACTAAGGCCCACTATGGCCCATTAAGCCCCCGGGGGGTTCCGGTAACCCCCCGGTACTCCGGTAAAATCCCGATTTCACCCGGAACACTTCCGATATCCAAATATAGGCGTCCAATATATCAATCTTCATTTCTCGACCATTTCGAGAATCCTCGTCATGTCCATAATCACATCCGGGACTCTGAACAACCTTCGGTACATCAAAACTCATAAACTCATAATATAGCTGTCATCGAAACTTTAAGCGTGCGGACCCTACGGGTTCGAGAACTATCTAGACATGACCGAGCCCGTGACCGGTCAATAATGAATAGCGGAACCTGGATGCTCATATTGGCTCCTACATATTCTACGAAGATATTTATCGGTCAAACCGCATAACAACATACGTTGTTCCCTTTGTCATCGGTATGTTACTTGCCCGAGATTCGATCATCGGTATCCCAATACCTAGTTCAATCTCGTTACCGGAAAGTCTCTTTACTCGTTATGTAATGCATCATTCCATAACTAACTCATTAGCTACATTTCTTGCAAGGCTTATAGTGATATGCATTACCGAGAGGGCCCAGAGATACCTCTCCGACAATCGGAATGACAAAACCTAATCTCGAAATACGCCAAGTCAACATGTACCTTTGGAGACACGTGTAGAGCTCCTTTATAATCACCCAGTTACGTTGTGACGTTTGGTCGCACACAAAATGTTCCTCCGATAAACGGGAGTTTCATAATCTCATAGTTGTAGGAACATGTATAAGTCATGAAGAGAGCAATAGCAACATACTAAACGATCAAGTGCTAAGCTAACGGAATGGGTCATGTCAATCACATCATTCTCCTAATGATGTGATCCCGTTAATCAAATGACAACTCATGTCTATGGTTAGGAAACATAACCATCTTTGATTAATGAGCTAGTAAAGTAGAGGCATACTAGTGACATTATGTTTGTCTATGTATTCACACATGTATCATGTTTCCGGTTAATACAATTCTAGCATGAATAATAAACATTTATCATGATATAAGGAAATAAATAATAACTTTATTATTGCCTCTAGGGCATATTTCCTTCAGTCTCCCACTTGCACTAGAGTCAATAATCTAGATTACATAGTAATGATTCTAACACCCATGGAGCCTTGGTGCTGATCATGTTTTGCTCGTGGAAGAGGCTTAGTCAACGGGTCTGCAACATTCAGATCCGTATGTATCTTGCAAATCTCTATGTCTCCCACATGGACTTGGTCCCGGATGGAATTGAAGCGTCTCTTGATGTGCTTGGACCTCTTGTGAAATCTAGATTCCTTTGCCAAGGCAATTGCACCAGTATTGTCACAGAAGATCTTCATTGGTCTCGATGCACTAGGTATGACACCTAGATCGGAAATGAACTCCTTCATCCAGACTCCTTCATTTGCTGCTTCCGAAGCAGCTATGTACTCCGCTTCGCATGTAGATCCCGCCATGACGCTTTGTTTAGAACTGCACCAACTGACAGCTCCACCGTTCAATATAAACACGTATCTGGTTTGCGATTTAGAATTGTCCGGATTAGTGTCAAAGCTTGCATCGATGTAACCATTTACAACTAGCTCTTTGTCACCTCCATAAACGAGAAACATATCCTTAGTCCTTTTAAGGTATTTCAGGATATTCTTGACTGCTGTCCAGTGATCCACTCCTGGATTAATTTGGTACCTCGCCGCTAAACTTATTGCTAAGCATACGTCAGGTCTGGTACACAGCATTGCATACATGATAGAGCCTATGGCTGAAGCATAGGGAACATCTTTCATTTTCTCTCTATCTTCTGCTGTGGTTGGGCATTGAGTCTGACTCAACTTCACACCTTGTAATACAGGCAAGAACCCTTTCTTTGCATGATCCATTTTGAACTTTTTCAAAACTTTATCAAGGTATGTGCTTTGTGAAAGTCCAATTAAGCGTCTTGATCTATCTCTATAGATCTTGATACCCAATATGTAAGCAGCTTCACCGAGGTCTTTCATTGAAAAACTTTTATTCAACTATCCCTTTATGTATCCAGAAATTCTACATCATTTCCAATTAACAATATGTCAACTACATATAATATCAGAAATGCTACAGAGCTCCCACTCACTTTCTTGTAAATACAGGCTTCTCCAAAAGTCTGTATAAAACCATATGCTTTGATCACATTGTCAAAGCGTTTATTCCAACTCCGAGAGGCTTGCACCAGTCCATAAATGGATTGCTGGAGCTTGCACACTTTGTTAGGACCTTTTGGATCGACAAAACCTTCTGGTTGCATACAACTCTTCTTCCAGAAATCCATTCAGGAATGCAGTTTTGACATCCATTTGCCATATTTCATAGTCATAAAATGCGGCAATTGCTAACATGATTCGGACAGACTTAAGCATCGCTACGGGTGAGAAAGTCTCATCGTAGTCAATCCCTTGAACTTTCGAAAACCTTTCGCATCAAGTCAAGCTTTGTAGACAGTTACATTACCATCAGCGTCAGTCTTCTTCTTGAAGATCCATTTATTCTCGATGCCTTGCTGATCATCGGGCAAGTCAACCAAAGTCCGTACTTTGTTCTCATACATGGATCCGATCTCAGATTTCATGGCCTCAAGCCATTTTGCGTAATCAGGGCTCATCATCGCTTCCTCATAGTTCGTAGGTTTGCCATGGTCAAGTAACATGACTTCCAGAATAGGATTACCGTACCACTCTGGTGCGAATCTTACTCTGGTTGACCTATGATACGTCTCCAACGTATCTATAATTTTTGATTGTTCCATGCTATTATATTACCCCTTTTGGATGTTTATGGGCTTTATTTTACATATTTATATCATTTCTGGGACTAACCTGTTAACCGGAGGCCCATCCCATATTGCTGTTTTATTGCCTGTTTCAGTATTCCGAAGAAAAGGAATATCAAACAGAGTCCAAACGGAATGAAACATTCGGAAAAATTATTTTTGGAACAGAACCAATCCAAGGAACTTGGAGTGCAAGCCAGGGGATCATCGAGGAGGCCACGAGATAGGGGGGCACGCCCACCCCATGGGCACGCCTACCCTCTCGTGGGCCCCTCGAGGCTCCCCCGACCGACTTCTTTCACCTGTATAAGCCTACGTACCCTAAAAACATTGAATATCAAGATAGATCGGGAGTTCCGCCGCCGCAAGCCTCTTTAGCCACCAAAGACCTCTCGGGAGCCCGTTCCGGCACCCTGCCAGAGGGGGAACCCATCACCGGTGGCCATCTTCATCATCCCGACGCTCTCCATGACGAGGAGGGAGTAGTTCACCCTCGGGGCTGAGGGTATGTACCAGTAGCTATGTATTTGATCTCTCTCTCTCTCCCTCTCTCTCGTGTTCTCTCAATGGCCCGATCTTGATGTATCGCAAGCTTTGCTATTATAGTTGTATCTTATGATGTTTATCCCCCCTCTACTTTCTTGTGATGAATTGAGTTTCCCTCTTGAAGTTATCTTATCGGATTGAGTCTTTATTTGAGAACACTTGATGTATGTCTTGTCATGTTTATCTGTGGTGATAATGGGATATCAGGTGGCACTTGATGTATGTTTTGGTGACCAACTTTCGGGTTCCGCCCATGAATCTATGCATAGGGGTTGGCACACATTGTCTTGACTCTCCGGTAGAAACTTTGGGGCACTCTTTGAAATATTTTGTGTTGGTTGGATGAATCTGAGATTGTGTGATGCATATCGTATAATCATGCCCACGGATACTTGATGTGACAATGGAGTATCTAGGTGACATTAGGGTTTTGGTTGATTTGTGTCTTAAGGTGTTATTCTAGTATGAACTCTATGATGGATTGAGCGGAAAGAATAGCTTTATGTTATTTTAATACGAACTCTTGAATAGATAGAACATAAAGGATAACTTTGAGGTGGTTACCATAATCTCTATGTTTGTTCTCCGCTATTAGTGGCTTTGGAGTGACTCTTTGTTGCATGTTGAGGGACTGTTATATGATCTATCTATGTTATTATTGTTGAGAGTGACTCTTTGGAGTGAAAGTATGAACCCTATGCCTTGTTTCGTACCATTGCAATACCGTTTACGCTCACTTTTATCAGTAGTTACCTTGCTGTTTTTATATTTTCAGATTACAAAAACCTATATCTACCATCCATATTGCACTTGTATCACCATCTCTTCGTTGAACTAGTGCACCTATACAATTTACCATTGTATTGGGTGTGTTGGGGACACAAGAGACTCTTTGTTATTTGGTTACAGGGTTGTTTGAGAGAGACCATCTTCATCCTATGCCTCCCATGGATTGATAAACCTTAGGTCATCCACTTGAGGGAAATTTTCTACTGTCCTACAAACCTGTGCACTTGCAGGCCCAACAACGTCTACAAGAAGAAGGTTGTGTAGTAGACATCAAGCTCTTTTCTGGCGCCGTTGACGGGGAGGTGAGTGCTTGAAGTTATATCTTTAGATCATGCAATCAAATCTTTTTGTTTCTTGTTTTATCACTAGTTTAGTTTATAAAAGGAAACTACAAAAAATTTGGATTTGAGTTTGTCTCATATGCTTCGTCTTTTTAATATCTTTCGGGAGTATGATGGAAAGGAAAATTGTGCTCAAGTGCTAGAAGAAGAATGCATTAGAATGTTTGGTACTAGATCTTTGTATGATGAGCATGATTGCAATGTTGTTAGTATGAATTCCTTGAATATCCATGATGCTAATAATATGCAAAGCCACAAGCTTGGGGAAGCTATGTTTGATGAATATGATATTTTTTCTCCCCCAAATTTTGATGAGCAAATTTATTTTGATGATAGCATGCCTCCTCTTTATGATGATTATATTGATGAAAGTGGGTTTGGAAGAGTGTCAACTTTAGGAAGTAATGATCCCACTATTTTGGAGGATGTTGAATCTTATTGTGATGAATATGAAAGTGGATTTGGAAGAGTGTCAACTTTATTTAGTGATGAATCCACTATTTCTGAAGAGGTTCCAATTGATTATGAGAACAAAGTTGCTATCTATGATGATTATTGTGATGACTTGTATGCTATTAAGAATAATGATAACAATGAAACTTGTCATCATGATTTTTGTTTTCAATTGGATTATGCCTCACATGATAATTATTTTGTTGAGTTTGCTCCCACTACTATTGATGAGAAGAATTTTGCTTATGTGGAGAGTAGTAAATTTTCTATGCTTGTAGATCATGAAAAGAATGCTCTAGGTGCTGGTTATATTGTTGAATTCATTCATGATGCTACTGAAAATTATGATGAGGGAGGAATATATGCTTGTACGAATTGCAATAATGTCAAGTTTCCTCTCTATGTGTTGAAAATCTTGAAGCTATGCTTGTTTTACCTTCCTATGCTAGTTGATTATTGTTCCCATAAGTTATTTTCTCACAAAATCCCTATGCATAGGAAATGGGTTAGACCTAAATGTTCTAGTCATATGCTTCATGATGCTCCCGTTATGTTTCAATTCTTATCTTTTATGTGAGCATCATTGTCATCATCATGCCTAGCTAGAAAGGCATTAAAGAAAAGCACTTGTTGGGAGATGACCCAATATCTATACTTACTGTTTTTGTGTGTCCACATGATTATTCTACTGTATTAATCATGTTTTATAGCTTTTGTTTCAGTAAAGTGCCAAGTAAGACCTTTAGGATAGCTTACCGTGATAGTTGTGTTGATCCTGCTGAAAATCAGAAACTTTTGCACCCAGTAAATTAGTTTTGTTAATTCACAGAGACGTTCTTCTGATCTGATTCTTTTTGCTCTGGATTGGTACACACATATCTTAGGACTTCCTAATTTGGTAGGATTTTGGGAGTTCCACAAGTATACGTTTGATACAGATTACTACAGACTGTTCTGTTTTGACAGATTCTGTTTTCTATGTGTTGTTTGCTTATTTTGATGAATCTATGAGTAGTATCGGAAGGTATGAACCATATAGAAGTTATAATACAGTAGATATTACACCAATATGAATTTATAATGATTTCATTACAGTACCTAAGTGGTGGTTTTATTTTCTTATACTAACGGAGCTTGCGAGTTTTCTGTTGAGTTTTGTGTTGTGGAGTTTTCAAGTTTTGGGTAAAGATTCGATGGACTATGGAATAAGGAGTGGAAAGATCCTAAGCTTGAGTATGCCCATGGCACCCCAAGATATTCAAGAATAGCCAAAAGCCTAAGCTTGGGGATGCCCCGGATGGCATCCCCTCTTTCGTCTTCGTTCATCGGTAACTTTACTTGGAGCTATATTTTTATTCACCACATGATATATGTTTTGCTTGGAGCGTCATTTTCTTTTGTTAGTATTTGCTTGCTGTTATTTAGAATAATGTTTTGCATATTTATTTTCAATAAAAATGTCAAGGATATCCTTTGCCATGCTTATTTTGCTAAGTATACATGTTGCTGTTTGAAAACAGAAGGTTTACCGCTGTTGCAAAAATTCCCTAGAAAATTCAGAGCATGATATAATGTTGAAACTTTTTGCATAATGAGTTCTGATAAATTTACTACAGTGGGAATTTTATTTCATAATTTTTGTAGTTAGGGATGTATGATGAATCTTGCATTCTTTACAGACTGTACTGTTTTTATAGATTGCTGTTATGTTTGCATTGTTTGCATATGTTTGCTTGTTTAATGATTCTATTTGAGGATAGGAGTATTAAATATGCAGAGGCATTTAGTATTCAATGTTGAATAATAATTTTAGTGATTTGTTACAGTAGAAAATGATAAGGTTTTGCATTGGTTTATACTAACCTATCTCGCGAGTTCTTGTTGAGTTTGGTGTGGATGAAGCTTTTGAGAAAAAAGAGAAACCATGATATGAGAGGAATTAAGGAGACACAAAAGTTCAAGCTTGGGGATGCCCAAGGCACCCCAAGATAATATTTCAAGAAGTCTCAATAATCTAAGCTTGGGTATGCCCCGTTAGGCATCCAACCGTTCTTCTTCAACAACTATCGGTTAGTATCGGTTGAGCCTAAGTTTTTGCTTCTTCACATGAGTTGTGCTATCCTTGCAATGTCATTTTATTTTGTTTTTGCTTGCTATTTGAATAAAATACCAAGATCTGAAATTCTTAATTGAGAGAGAGTCTTTACATAGTTGCACAATTATTCGACTATTCATTGGTCTTCACTTATATCTTTCGGAGTAGTTTGTCATTTGCTCTAGTGCATCACTTATATCTTTTAGGGCACGACGATGGTTATATTTTGTAGAAATTGCTAGTCTCTCATGCTTCACTTATATTATTTTGAGAGTATTTTAGAACAGCATGGTATTTTCTATGGTTACAAAGTTGGTCCTAGAATGATGAGCATCCAAGTTGGGTATAATAAAAACTATCATAGAAAGTGAACTGGATGCTATGATCAATTTGATGATAATTGTTTTGAGATATGGAGGTAGTGATATTAAAGTCATGCTAGTTGAGGTGATTATGAAAAATGCTTGTGTTGAGGTTTGTGATTCCCGTAGCGTGCACGTATGGTGAACCGCTTTGTGACGAAGTTGGAGCACAATTTTATTTATTGATTGTCTTCCTTATGAGTGGCGGTCGGGGACGAGCGATGGTCTTTTCCTACCAATCTATCCCCCTAGGAGCATGCGCATAGTGATTTGTTTTCGATGACTTCTAGAATTTTGCAATAAGTATATGAGTTCTTTTGACTAATGTTGAGTCCATGGATTATAGCACTCTCACCCTTCCACCATTGCTAGCCTCTCTTGTGCCGCACAACTTTCGCTGGTACCATACACCCACCAAATACCTTCCTCAAAACAGCCACCATACCTACCTATTATGGCATTTCCATAGCCATTCCGAGATATATTGCCATGCAACTTTCCACCGTTCCGTTCATATGACATGCATTACTTTTGTCATATTGCTCTTTGCATGATCATGTAGTTGATATCGTATTTGTGGCAAGGCCACCTTCATAATTTTCATACATGTCGCTCTTGATTCATTGCATATCCTGTTACACCGCCGGAGGCATTCATATAGAGTCATATCTTGTTCTAGCTTTGAGTTGTAATTCTTGAGTTGTAAATCCATAAAGGTGGGATGATCTTCATTATTAGAGCATTGTCCCAGTGAGGAAAGTATGATGGAGACTATGATTCCCCCACAAGTCGGGATGAGACTTCGGACTTTTAAAAAAAAGAAAAAAAGAGAGAAAGGCCAAAAAGAAAAAAAAAGAGAAAGGCCAAAAAGAAAAAAAGGGCCAAAGAAAAAAGGGTAAAAAAGAAAAAGAAAAAGAATAAAATGAGAGAAAAATAGAGAAGGGACAATGCTACTATCTTCTTTTACACACTTGTGTTTCAAAGTAGCACCATGATCTTCATGATAGAGAGTCTCCTATGTTGTCAATTGCATATACTAGTGGGAATTTTTCATTATAGAACTTGGCTTGTATATTCCAATGATGGGCTTCCTCAAAATGCCCTACGTCTTCATGAGCAAGCAAGTTGGATGCACACCCACTTAGTTTCTTTTGTTGTGCTTTCATATATTTATAGCTCTAGTGCATCCGTTGCATGGCAATTCCTACTCACTCACATTGATATCTATTAATGGGCATCCCCATAGCCCGTTGATACGCCTAGTTGATGTGAGACTATCTTCTCCTTTTTATCTTCTCCATAACCACCATTCTATTCCACAAATAGTGCTATGTCCATGGCTCACGCTCATGTATTGCGTGAAAGTTGAAAGAGTTTGAGATTATTAAAGTATGAAATAATTTCTTGGCTTGTCATCGGGGTTGTGCATGATTAAATACTTCGTGTGATGAAGATAGAGCAACAGCCAGACTATATGATTTTGTAGGGATAACTTTCTTTGGCCATGTTATTTAGAGAGGACATGATTACTTTGATTAGTATGCTTGAAGTATAACTATTTCTTATGTCAATATGAACTTTTATTTTGTATCATTTGGATCTAAACATTCATGCCACAATAAAGAAAATTACATTGAGAATTATGCTAGGTAGCATTCCACATCAAAAATTCTGTTTTTATCATTTACCTACTCGAGGACGAGCAGGAATTAAGCTTGGGGATGCTTGATACGTCTGCAACGTATCTATAATTTTTGATTGTTCCATGCTATTATATTACCCCTTTTGGATGTTTATGGGCTTTATTTTACATATTTATATCATTTTTGGGACTAACCTATTACCCGGAGGCCCAACCCATATTGCTGTTTTATTGCCTGTTTCAGTATTTCGAAGAAAAGGAATATCAAACGGAGCCCAAACGAAATGAAACCTTCGGAAAAGTTATTTTTTGAACAGAACCAATCCCAGGAACTTGGAGTGCAAGCCAGGGGATCATTGAGGAGGCCACGAGATAGATCGGGAGTTCCGCTGCCGCAAGCCTCTATAGTCACCAAAAACCTCTCGGGAGACCGTTCCAGCACCCTGCCGGAGGGGGAACCCATCACCGGTGGCCATCTTCATAATCCCGTCGCTCTCCATGATGAGGAGGGAGTAGTTCCCCCTCGGTGCTGAGGGTATGTACCAGTAGCTATGTGTTTCATCTCTCTCTCTCTCTCTCTCTCTCTCGTGTTCTCTCTATGGCACGATCTTGATGTATCGGGAGCTTTGCTATTATAGTTGGATCTTATGATGTTTCTCCCCCCTCTACCATCTTGTGATGAATTGAGTTTCCCTCTTGAAGTTATCTTATCGGATTAAGTCTTTATTTGAGAACACTTGATGTATGTCTTGCCGCGTTTATCTGTGGTGACAATGGGATATCACGTGCCACTTGATGTATGTTTTGGTGACCAACTTGCGGGTTCCGCCCATGAACCTATGCATAGGGGTTGGCACACGTTTTCTTGACTCTCCGGTAGAAACTTTGGGGCACTCTTTCAAGTACTTTGTGTTGGTTGGATGAATCTGAGATTGTGTGATGCATATCGTATAATCATGCCCATGGATACTTGAGGTGACAGTGGAGTATCTAGGTGACATTAGGGTTTTGGTTGATTTGCGTCTTAAGGTGTTATTCTAGTATGAACTCTATGATGGATTGAGCGAAATGAATAGCTTTATGTTATTTTACTACGAACTCTTGAATAGATAGAACAGAAAGGATAACTTTGAGGTGGTTTCGTACCCTACAATAATCTCTACGTTTGTTCTCCGCTATTAGTGGCTTTGGAGTGACTCTTTGTTGCATGTTGAGGGACTATTATATGATCTATCTATGTTATTATTGTAGAGAGAACTTGCACTAGTGAAAGTATGAACCCTATGCCTTGTTTCCTACCATTGCAATACCGTTTACGCTCACTTTTATCATTAGTTACCTTGCTGTTTTTATATTTTCAGATTACAAAAACCTATATCTACCATCCATATTGCACTTGTATCACCATCTCTTTGCTGAACTAGTGCACCTATACAATTTACCATTGTATTGGGTGTGTTGGGGACACAAGAGACTCTTTTTTATTTGGTTGCAGGGTTGTTTGAGAGAGACCATCTTCATCCTACTCCTCCCACGGATTGATAAACCTTAGGTCATCCACTTGAGGGAAATTTGCTACTACCCTACAAAACCGTGCACTTGCAGGCCCAACAACGTCTACAAGAAGAAGGTTGTGTAGTAGACATCAACCTACGAGGTTCGGTAGTAACTTGATCTGAAGTTTCATGATCAACATCATTAGTTTCCACACTAATTGGTGTAGTTGTCGCAGGAACCGGTTTCTGTGATGAACTACTTTCCAATAAGGGAGCATGTACAGTTACCTCATCAATTTCTACTTTCCTCCCACTCACTTCTTTCAAGAGAAACTCTTTTTCTAGAAAGGATCCGAATTTAGCAACAAAAGTCTTGCCTTCATATCTGTGATAGAAGGTGTACCCAATAGTCTCTTTTGGGTATCCTATGAAGACAAATTTCTCCGATTTGGGTTCGAGCTTATCTGGTTGAAGTTTCTTCACATAAGCATCGCAGCCCCAAACTTTAAGAAACGACAACTTTGGTTTCTTGCCAAACCACAGTTCATAAGGCGCCGTCTCGACGGATTTTGGTGGTGCCCTATTTAACGTGAATACAGCCCTCTCTAAAGCATAACCCCGAAACGATAGCGGTAAATCAATAAGAGACATCATATATCACACCATATATAGTAAAGTACGATTATGACGTTCGGACACACCATTTCGTTGTGGTGTTCCGAGTGGCGTGAGTTACGAAACTATTCCGCATTGTTTCGAATATAAACCAAACTCGTAACTCAAATATTCTCCTCCACGAGCAGATCGTAGAAATTTTATTTTCTTGTTACGATGATTTTGCACTTCACTTTGAAATTCTTTGAACTTTTCAAATGTTTCAGACTTGTGTTTCATTAAGTAGATATACCCATATCTGCTCAAATCATCTGTGAAGGTGAGAAAATAATGATAACCGCCGCGAGCCTCAATATTCATTGGACCACAAACATCAGTATGTATGATTTCCAACAAATCAGTTGCTCGCTCCATACTTCCGGAGAACGGCGTTTTAGTCATCTTGCCCATGAGGCATGGTTCACAAGTACCAAGTGATTCATAATCAAGTGATTCCAGAAGTCCATCAGTATGGAGTTTCTTCATGCGCTTTACACCAATATGACCCAAACGGCAGTGCCACAAATAACTTGCCCTATCATTATCAACTCTGCATCTTTTGGCTTCAACATTATGAATATGTGTATCACTACTATCGAGATTTAATAAAAATAGACCACTCTTCAAGGGTGCATGACCATAAAAGTTATTACTCATATAAATAGAACAACCATTATTCTCAAATTTAAATGAATAACCGTCTCGCATTAAACAAGATCCAGATATAATGTTCATGCTCAACGCTGGTACCAAATAACAATTATTCAGGTCTAAAACTAATCCTGAAGGTAGATGTAGAGGTTGTGCACCGACCGCGATCACATCGACTTTGGAACCATTTCCCACGCGCATAGTCACCTCGTCCTTAGCCAATCTTCGCTTAATCCGTAGTCCCTGTTTCGAGTTGCAAATATTAGCAACAAAAGAAGTATCAAATCCCCAGGTGCTACTGTGAGCATTAGTAAGGTACACATCAATAACATGTATATCACATATACCTTAGTTCACCTTACCATCCTTCTTATCCGCCAAATACTTGGGGCAGTTCCGTTTCCAGTGACCAGTCTGCTTGCAGTAGAAGCACTCAGTCTCAGGCTTAGTTCCAGATTTGGGTTTCTTCTCTTGAGCAGCATCTTGTTTGCTGTTCTTCTTGAAGTTCCCCTTCTTCTTCCCTTTACCCTTTGTCTTGAAACTGGTGGTCTTATTGACCATCAACACTTGATGCTCCTTCTTGGTTTCTACCTCCGCAACCTTTAGCATTGCGAAGAGCTCGGGAATATTCTTGTCCATCCCTTGCATATTATAGTTCATCACGAAGGTCTTGTAGCTTGGTGGCAGTGATTGAAGAATTATGTCGATGACACTATCATCAGGAAGATTAACTCCCAGTTGAATCAAGTGATTATTATACCCAGACATTTTGAGTATATGTTCACTGACAGAACTATTCTCTTCCATCTTGCAGCTATAGAATTTATTGGAGACTTCATATCTCTCAATCCGGGCATTTGCTTGAAATATTAACTTCAACTCCTGGAACATCTCATATGCTCCATGATGTTCAAAACGTTGTTGAAGTCCCGGTTCTAAGCCGTAAAGCATGGCACACTGAACTATCGAGTAATCATCAGCTTTGCTCTGCCAGACGTTCTTAACGTTGTCAGTTGCATTTGCAGCAGGCCTGGCACCTAGCGGTGCTTCCAGGACGTAATTATTCTATGCAGCAATGAGGATAATCCTCAAGTTACGGACCCAGTCCGTGTAATTTCTACCATCATCTTTCAACTTAGCTTTCTCAAGGAATCCATTAAAATTCAATGGAACAACAGCACGAACCATCTATGTACAACAAACATAGACAAGCAAAATACTATCAGGTACTAAGTTCAATTAATCATATTACTATAGAACTACCACTTAGACAGACATCTCTCTAGTCATCTAAGTGATCACGTGATCCAAATCAACTAAACCATGTCCGATCATCACGTGAGATGGAGTAGTTTTCAATGGTAAACATCACTATGTTGATCATATCTACTATATGATTCATGCTCAACCTTTCGGTTTCCGTGTTCCGAGGCCATATATGTATATGCTAGGCTTGTCAAGTTTAACCAGAGGTATTCCGCGTGTGCAACTGTTTTGCACCCGTTGTATTTGAACGTAGAGCCTATCACACCCGATCATCACGTGGTGTCTCAGCACGAAGAACTTTCGCAGCGGTGCATACTGAGGGAGAACACTTCTTGATAATTAGTGAGAGATCATCTTATAATGCTATCGTCAATCAAAGCAAAATAAGATTCATAGAGGATAAACATCACATGCAATCAATAATAGTGATATGATATGGCCATCATCATCTTGTGCTTGTGATCTCCATCTCCGAAGCACCGTCATGATCACCATCGTTACTGGCACGACACCTTGATCTCCATCATAGCATCGTTGTCGTTTCGCCATCTATTGCTTCTAAAAGTATCGCTACCGCTTAGTGATAAAGTAAAGCAATTATAGGGCGCTTGCATTTCATACAATAAACCGACAACCATATGGCTCCTGCCAGTTGCCGATTACTCGGTTACAAAACATGATCATCTCATACAATAACATATAGCATCACGTCTTGACCATATCACATCACAACATGCCCTGCAAAAACAAGTTAGACGTCCTCTACTTTGTTGTTACAAATTTTACGTGGCTGCTACAGGCTAAGCAAGAACCATTCTTACCTATGCATCAAAACCACAATGATAGTTCGTCAAGTTAGTGTTGTTATAACCTTCACAAGGACCGGGCGTAGACACACTCGGTTCAACTAAAGTTGGAGAAACTGACGCCCGCCAGCCACCTGTGTGCAAAGCACGTCGGTAGAACCAGTCTCGCGTAAGCGTACACGTAATGTCGGTCCGGGCCGCTTCTTCCAACAATACCGCTGAACCAAAGTATGACAAGCTGGTAAGCAGTATGACTTGTATCGCCCACAACTCACTTTTGTTCTACTCGTGCATATAACATCTACGCATAAAACCTGGCTCGGATGCCACTGTTGGGGAACGTAGTAATTTCAAAAAATTTCCTACGCACACGCAAGATCATGGTGATGCATAGCAACGAGAGGGGAGAGTGTCGTCCATGTACCCTCATAGACTGAAAACGGAAGCGTTAGAACAACGCGGTTGATGTAGTCGTACGTCTTCACGGCCCGACCGATCAAGCACCAAAACTACCGCACCTCCGAGTTCTAGCACACATTCAGCTCGATGACGTCCCTCGAACTCCGATGCAGCCGTGTGTCGAGGGAGAGTCCCTTCAGCACGATGGTGTAGTGACGATCTTGATGTTCTACCGTCGCAGGGCTTTGCCTAAGCACCACTACAATATTATCGAGGAGGACTATGGTGGAGGGGGGCACCGCACCCGGCTAAGAAATCAAGATATCAATTGTTGTGTCTAGAGGTGCCCCTTTGCCCCCGTATATAAAGGAGCAAGGGGGGAGGGGGCGGCCGGCCAGGGAGGAGGCGCGCCATGGGGAGTCCTACTCCCACCGGGAGTAGGACTTTCCTTGTTCAACTTGGAGAAGGGGGAAAGAGGAGGGAGAGAGAGGAAGGAAAGGGGGGTGCCGCCCCCCTCTCCTTGTCCTATTCGGACTAGGGGGAGAGGTGCGCAGCCCAGCCCTGGCTACCTCTCCTCTCTTCCACTAAGGCCCACAATGGCCCATTAAGCCCCTGGGGGGTTCCAGTAACCTCCCGGTACTTTGGTAAAATCCCGATTTCACCCGGAACACTTCCGATATCCAAATATAGGCTTCCAATATATCAATCTTCATTTCTCGACCATTTTGAGACTCCTCGACATGTCCATAATCACATCCGGGACTCCGAACAACCTTTGGTACATCAAAACTCATAAACTCATAATATAATTGTCATTGAAACTTTAAGTGTGCGGACCCTACGGGTTCGAGAACTATGTAGACATGACCGATACACGTTACCGGTCAATAGTCAACAGCGGAACCTGGATGCTCATATTGGCTCCTACATATTCTACGAAGATCTTTATCGGTCAAACCTCATAATAGAATACATTGTTCCCTTTGTCATCGGTATGTTACTTGCCTGAGATTCGATCATCGGTATCCTAATACCTAGTTCAATCTCGTTACCGGCAGGTCTCTTTACTCGTTATGTAATGCTTCATTCCGTAACTAACTCATTAGCTAGATTGCTTGCAAATCTTATAGTGATGTGCATTATTGAGAGGGCCCAGAGATACCTCTCAGACAATCGAAGTGACAAAACCTAATCTCGAAATATGCCAACTCAACATGTACCTTTGGAGACACCTGTAGAGCTCCTTTATAATCACCCTGTTACGTTGTGACGTTTGGTAGCACATAAAGCGTTCCTCCGGTAAACGGGAGCTGCATAATCTCATAGTTGTAGGAACATGTATAAGTCAAGAAGAGAGCAATAGCAACATACTAAACGATCAAGTGCTAAACTAACAGAATGGGTCAAGTCAATCACATCATTCTCCTAATGATGTGATCCCGTTAATCAAATGGCAACTCATGTCCATGGTTAGGAAACGTAACCATCTTTGATTAATGAGCTAGTCAAGTAGAGGCATACTAGTGGCATTAAGTTTCTCTATGTATTCACACACGTATCATGTTTCCGGTTAATACAATTCTAAAATGAATAATAAAAATTTATCATGATATAAGGAAATAAATAATAGCTTTATTATTGCCTCTAGTGCATATTTCCTTCATCAAAATCTGTTGAGACGACACCTTATGAACTGTGGTTTGGCAAGAAACCAAAGTTGTCGTTTCCTAAAGTTTGGGGCTGCGATGCTTATGTGAAGAAACTTCAACCAGATAAGCTCAAACCCAAATCGGAGAAATGTGTCTTCATAGGATACCAAAAAGAGACTATTGGGTACACCTTCTATCACAGATCTGAAGGCAAGACTTTTGTTGCTAAATTTGGATCCTTTCTAGAAAAAGAGTTTCTCTCGAAAGAAGTGAGTGGGAGGAAAGTAGAACTTGATGAGGTAACCGTACCTTCTCCCTTATTGGAAAGTAGTTCATCACAGAAACTGGTTCCTGTGACAACTACACCAATCAGTGAGGAAGCTAATGATATTGATCATGAAACTTCAGATGAAGGTACTACCGAACCTCATAGGTCAACCAGAGTAAGATCCGCACCAGAGTGGTACGGTAATCCTATTTTGGAAGTCATGTTACTTGACCATGGCGAACCTACGAACTATGAGGAAGCGATGATGAGCCCAGATTCCGCAAAATGGCTTGAGGCCATGAAATCTGAGATGGGATCCATGTATGAGAACAAAGTACGGACTTTGGTTGACTTGCCCGATGATCGGCAAGCCATCGAGAATAAATGGATCTTCAAGAAGAAGACTGACGCTGATGGTAATGTAACTGTCTACAAAGCTCTACTTGTTGTGAAAGGTTTTCGACAAGTGCAAGGGGGTGACTACGATGAGACTTTCTCACCCGTAGCGACGCTTAAGTCTGTCCGAATCATGTTAGCAATTGCCGCATTTTATGATTATGAAATATGGCAAATGGATGACAAAACTGCATTCCTGAATGTATTTCTAGAAGAAGAGTTCTATATGATGCAACCAGAAGGTTTTGTCGATCCAAAAGGTGCTAAAAAAGTGTGCAAGCTCCAACAATCCATTTATGGACTGGTGCAAGCCTCTCGGAGTTGGAATAAACGCTTTGATAGTGTGATCAAAGCATATGGTTTTATACAGACTTTTGGAGAAGCCTGTATTTACAAGAAAGTGAGTGGGAGCTCTATAGCATTTCTGATATTATATCTAGATGACATATTGTTAATTGGAAATGATATAGAATTTCTGCATAGCATAAAGGGATACTTGAATATAAGTTTTTTGATGAAAGACCTCGGTGAAGCTGCTTACATATTGGGCATCAAGATCTATAGAGATAGATCAAGACACTTAATTGGACTTTCACAAAGCACATACCTTGATAAAGTTTTGAAAAAGTTCAAAAAGTATCGGGCAAAGAAAGGGTTCTTCCCAGTATTACAAGGTGTGATGTTGAGCCAGACTCAATACCCGACCACAGCAGAAGATAGAGAGAAAATGAAAGATATTCCCTATGCTTCAGCCATAGGCTCTATCATGTATGCAATGCTGTGTACCAGACCTGACGTATGCTTAGAAATAAGTTTAGTAGGGAAGTACCAAAGTAATCCAGGAGTGGATCATTGGACAGCGGTCAAGAATATCCTGAAATAACTGAAAAGGACTAACGATATGTTTCTTGTTTATGGAGGTGACTAAGGATATGTTCATAAGGTGTCGTCTCAACGGATTTTGATGAAGGAAATATGCCCTAGAGGCAATAATAAAGTTATTATTTATTTCCTTATATCATGATAAATGTTTATTATTCATGCTAGAATTGTATTAACCGGAAACATGATACATGTGTGAATACATAGACAAACTTAATGTCACTAGTATGCCTCTACTTGACTAGCTCATTAATCAAAGATGGTTATGCACTACTAGGAAAAGGCCTACTAATGGCGCACCGGTTTTGACTACTAATGGCGCACTACCGGTGCGCCATTAGTAGCACGCCATTAGAATTTTTTACTAATGGCGCACCACTGGTGCGCCATTAGTATCTGGTATACTAATGGCGCACCAGGCAGTGCGCCATTAGTATGTAACTCCATGCGCCATTGTATGCCTCCCGGGGGGCCATATATAACCATTTGCTTTGTCACACTAATGGCGCACTCTGCCTTGATGCGCCATTTGTATCCTTTGGCATACTAATGGCGCCCTCTGCCTTGATGCGCCATTAGTATCCTTTGGCATACTAATGGCGCACTCTGCCTTGATGCGCCATTAGTATGAATATTTGTTTTTTTTTGCTTTTCTGATTTTTGCACAGGTTACAAAATATATTATTGGACAGAATATAGATAGCAGCACACAGCAACATCAGATTCATCGAATACAATAGAAGATTAGTCTCCGAATACAATTCATCATATTAGTCTCCGAATTCAAAAGACCGAACAAAGATAAAACATTACAAGTCTCAAGACCGCGAGTATCGAGTTTGTCTTCACATTACAAGTCGATATCGATCATCTAAACTACCATCACATAAAAGAGAGTTGTGGTCATCACGATGAGCATCATCGCGATCAAACTGGTCCTCATCCGGTTCCTCCAACGCTCCCTCCTCTCTCCCGCTAGATAGCGGGCATATCTAGATTCGGCCTCCTCCCTAGTGGTGTACCCTTTGTAACTGTTACCGCTGAAATGGTGAACCTGTCTCCGACACACCTCCCAGTCGTCGTAGACTCCGGGAACCTTACCCTTGTACTTGAGTGAATTCCTCCTTGACGGTGCGGAGCGCATTCGGACGTGGTCCTTCCTTCACTTCTTCGATTGGCTGCCATCTGTGTGTGCGCCGCCATCATCAGTGGTGGCATCCTCGGCGGCTGTCGGTGTCAAAACCGGCGGATCTCGAGTAGGGGTTCCCGAACTGTGCGTCTAGGTAGATGGTAACAGGAGACGAGGGACACGATGTTTTACCCAGGTTCGGGCCCTCTCGATGGAGGTAAGACCCTACGTCCTACTTGATTAATATTGATGATATGGGTAGTATAAGAGTGGATCTACCACGAGATCAAGGACGCTAAACCCTAAAGCTAGCCTATGGTATGATTGTTGTAATGTATGTTGTCCTACGGACTAAAGCCCTCTGGTTTATATAAACACCGAAGGAGGCTAGGGTTACACAGAGTCGGTTACAATGGTAGGAGATCTACATATCCGTATCGCCAAGCTTGCCTTCCACGCCAAGGAAAGTCCCATCCGGACACGTGACGGAGTCTTCAATCTTGTATCTTCGTAGTCTTGGAGTCCGGGGGACGATGATAGTCCGGCTGTCCGGACACCCCCTAGTCCAGGACTCTCTCAGTAGCCCTTGAACCAGGCTTCAATGAAGATAAGTCCGGCGCGCATAATGTTCGGCATTGCAAGGCGGGTTCCTCCCTTGAATAATCCAGAGAAGATTATGAACACCAGGATAGTGTCCGGCTCTGCAAAATAAATTCCACATTCCACCATAGAGAGAATAAAATGTACACCAGTCCAATCTGCTGACGTATTATGCGGCGTGACATCACACCGCTACCAAGCCTTTCTTTGAATCGTTTTTTACTATACCACCTCAGCACGTTTAGCGAAGCGGTTTCCTTGGCACGTCTTGTCGAAGCAGATATCATGCTCCCCTTATTCCAGGATTCTCATCAATACGGACGTGGGTAACCCAACCGCGCCATTGATGGTGGCGCTTGGGAGATAAGCGAGTTTTATCAGGCCGGTGGGGACGCATAGTTTTCGTCCGCCTATATATAAGGGATAAGGATTTACCTTCTCACCTACGCCTTCTTCCTCCTTTGCTCATCCATCTCCGCGTACTCAAGCTCCAACGCCCAAGCTCGCGCATCTCACCCCGACCTTCTTCGAATATGTCCGGAGCGGGAGGCAAATGGTTGGCCTCCACCATTAAGGAGGAGCACATCACCAAACTGCGCCGCGCCGGATACCTTTCCGGCGATATTGCACATCGGCTGCCCGACGAGGGGCAGCTCATCCCTACCCCTGGGCCCCATGAGAGGGTCGTCTTCCTTCCCCACTTCCTCCGCGGACTGGGCTTTCCACTGCACCCATTCGTCCGGGGGATCATGTTTTACTACGGCCTGGATTTCCACGATCTGGCGCCGAACTTCATCGTCAACATCTTGGCGTTTATCGTCGTGTGCGAGGCCTTCCTCTGCATCCGGCCCCACTTCGGCCTATGGCTCAAGACCTTCAACGTCAAGCTGAAGGTTGTGAAGGGCGCGCAAGCGGAATGCGGAGGCGCCATGTTGGGTAAGTTGCCCAACGTCCTTTGGCTCGAAGGGGCCTTCGTGGACTCCGTCAAGGGGTGGCAATCGGGGTGGTTCTACATCACCGAGCCGCGCAAGCCTACATGGGCTGCGGCCCCCGAGTTTAGATCTGGCATCCCCACGCAGCTCACCTCCTGGAAAGAGAAGGGCTTGCTGTGGGGCAATCCGAAGGAGGTGACAGGACTTCGTGCCTGCATCCAGAAGCTGGTGAGCAATAAGCTCAGGCTCGTCGATGTGGTCCAAGTCATGCTCATTCGACGGATTCTCCCATGGCAAGAACGGGCATTCAATCTGTGGGAGTTCAATCCGGAACAGCACCAGGCGCTGAGCGGGCTCTTCGATACGACATACGAAGGCGCCTGGAGGGTGCTGTTTAAGGGCGCCGAAGCCCCCGCATGCGCGACGGAAGATTGCGGATTTCGCTCGCAGCATCCAGCTGATGAGGTAAGTGATTCAACCCCGTTACGGGACACTTTTGGTAATTAAACCGATTCTAAGAGGGTTTCAATCTCTCTTTTCCTTTGACAGGAATGGATGGAGAAGGCCAAGCAGCTCATCAGCCCGGCTCCCATGCCAGAAGACCCAGAGAACGCCCGTTTAGCAGGGCTGCTGGTTCCGGCACCGCACGTGGTGCCGGAGAAGAAGGCCAAGAAGGTGGCTGCGGGGACTCGAAAGAGTTCCCGCAATCAGGCGTCCGATGACGAGGCGGACTCCTCCCCCAAAGACGAGGAGGAGGAGGAGGACTCTCTCCCGGAGGAGGGAGAGAAGAAGAGGAAGGCTTCCCCAATAGGGGAGGCCGAAGGGTCCAAGAGGGGGAGGACTATCCCCCCGGACAGTTTCGCCAACACCACCGTTGGCGAGGATGAGTGGCCTCCAAGGGCCAGGCGTCCGGCAAGATCGTAAGTATCCGGATCCTTGATGTGCAATTTATTTCGTGTCGCGTAGTGTCCTTTTAATACCGCGTTCTGTCCGTAGCCCGGCCGATGATGATCTCCCCGCTTCATCGAGCGGGTCGCTGGTCCCGTCGGATGTGGATTCACTTCCGACCGCCTCTACCCCCCGCGCCAACGAGGACGCCGAGGTGGGATCCCAAAGAAGGGCCCATCAGGAGGAGGCTCCGGAGGCACCATCAGGCTGCCTCCCGGACTTTGTGCCGGACTCTACATCGGAACCTGCAGTGGTTCCAGAGTCCGGCGGGCGTCCCCTTCGAAAGAAGGGCAAGACCGTGACACCGGCGACCTCCGTCCAACCGGAGGCGCCGGATAACTTGCTGGAGGCGCTTAAAGGCGCTTCCATCGAAGAAGAACACCGCACTATCATGAGTGCGGTGATTCAAAAGGTTCAGCTTGCCAAAAGCGGGCTGACCGAAGCCTGCAGCAGCCTTCTAACAGGCTTTGAGGTAAGAAGTTAAAATTATGTAATGTAATACCGCATAGACAGTAGCCCCTGATGCTCAGTTCGGTGTTCAGAAAGAAAAGCCGGACTGAGGATCTAACAAGATATACGCAGGGTTGCTTAAAATATGTCAATATGGGTTTGCAGGCTGCGCTGCTGACCTCTGCCGCACTATCGGCGGAGGTCGATGTGTTGAAGAAGGATCTCGAGCGGTCCGAGCAAGAGCTCGGCCATGCCAAGAAGCAGCTCGAGGACAAAGAAGGTGAGTCACACCACTTTGAATAGTTACCTTACAGAAAAGGATTTTGGTTGCAATAAAATTGACAAGGATAATATGGGTATTGCAGGGGCCACGAACGAGGTGGCAGCCCTGAAGGAGGCTGTGTCCGCGGCCGAACGTAGTGCGGCCGCGGAGCGGGAAGAGCGAGAGAAGCAGGAGGCACGGGTGGCGGAAGTACGGCAAGAGCTCCAGGCTCTCATGGAGAAGCATGAGAGTTTGGAGCGTGACTCCAAGACTCGAGAGTCCGAGCTTGCCTCGGCTCTCGAAAGTGCCAAGTCCGCCAAGGCCGAGGCCCGTAAGGCCCTTTAGGAGGTTGAAGATGTGAAGAAGATAGCGGCGGGTAAGGCATTTTTCATGCAAAGCAAGCATGTTAATGTAAAATACCTGACACTTACCCGCATTTGGAGCTCTCCAGGGGTGTTTGCAGATCTGCCGCGTAGTGCGTCCGATGCCGCCGCATTCTATCGTGGCGAGGAGGGGAGCTCGACGGAAAAAGTCTTCTGGTCTCAGTACGCTGAGGCCGGACACCCGGTGCCCCCAAGCGACCAGCTGAAGCAGCTGGTCGAACTCCACAAGGTAGCTGAGGAGGCCATGAAGGGCCTTATAGCCCGGTTGTGGCCTGGACAGGCCATGCCTGGGAGCTACTTTGGCCTCGTGCGGCGGCTGGTGGATGCATGCCCCTGGGTGGAGGTCGTCAAGCGCTCCGCCTGTATTGAAGGTGCTCGTCGGGCCCTTGCCCGCACAAAGGTGCATTGGGGCAAGTTGGATGCGGAGAAGCTTCTCACGGACCCACCGCCACCGGGCAAGGAGTATCGCGCGCCTGAAATGTATTATAAAACTGTCCTAAAGGGAGCCCGGAATATTGCGGATGAGTGCCCCAGAAATGTAATCTTTGAGTAAACTCGCTGTGTATTATCCTGTGCGCTGAAAACTGCATTCATATGCGCCTTGAGCAACGCTTGTTTTAATTTAAAATATTACCTTCTGTTCGGCCGTTTATAAAATCTGAGAGATGGCAAGTCGTTTGCTTCAGCCCCCGAGCCGCGAGTGCTGGGGTGTTCATGATAACCTTGAGCACTCTTGTTCCCATTTTTGGGTCCATCTAAGGAGGCGCTCAACACAACGAACAAGGCGACCGGACTTATAATGCTTGAACACTCTCACTTAGCCATAGAATTCTATAATTTTAAATTTCGGCGAAGCCCCTGGTATTCGGAAGGCCGAATCCGGGGCGCTATCCACGCCTTCGTCGGACATGGTCCGGAACTTCGCTCGAAGCGGCGTGAGTCTTTAAGGACCCGAAGAAACCTCTCGAACAGCGACCAGTCTCTCGCCTTATCATGCCGGTCAGTTTTAGCTTTCTCCACTGAGGCGCTCGCCCGGCTCAACCGGGGCGCAATCGCAGTGGTTCTCCCAGTGCCACCTTAGCCGACAGAACGGAACGTAAGGCACCAAAACGTGGGACCCGGGCAAACCCAACTATTGACCCAAGACATGATTCGGAGCTGATTCATATAATGCTATAAGTTCGGGGTGCCGCACTTATGTAAGTGTTCGGACTTATCACACCACAATGTGGGGAACATAAGCCCCTGGTGTATTAGGCCGTACCAAAATATACGGGTGCAAGATGTCATGTAATGAACATATAAAAGGTAACGTAATTGCAGTCGAAAAGTGCTGCATTATTTATTAAAGGAAGTCTGCTATGAGTGCGGACTGATACAAATAGTGCGGTAAGCAAGGGATTTGGACTAAGTAAACATGTCCCCCTCCAGGGGTGAGCTGCGGACTTGGTGTATATAATCGAATTTAATGCTCGTAATTGAGACCACCTGAGTGTTCGTCGCAGCCTTCTTTCGTCCCTGACTGTTGCATCACGAGTTCGGCAGGTTCGCCGCCGGACAGGGCCTCTGGTTACCGGAGTCCTGTGTACAAAAAGAAGGAAAATAATAAAATAAAAAAAGGGGGGGCACACTTGCGAGCCCCTGGTGTGGTCGAACCGCACTCTGGGTCCATTGCGATCGTGCCCCTTCCCCTGCGCCCATGGTATCTCCAAAGCGTAATGATGTATGCGGAGTGTTATTCTTGCGATCATGCGCGGGCGGGGGTTGGGGCCGCATTGCTACGTGTGCTTTGATCGCGCCAGGTAGTCTTGGTTGGTATTGCTTCGGGCGTGTTTTGCTGTATCCGGCCGTTTAACGGCCGGACTCCAGAATTGCCTTAAGAGGCTGCTCTGTACTTCTGCCGCGAGAGCCGCTGTATGCTCCTCCGTTTGGAGGGAGCATTCCGTATTCCCGTTGACCGTGATGACTCCACGAGGGCCTGGCATCTTGAGCTTGAGGTATGCATAATGCGGCACCACGTTGAATTTTGCAAACGCGGTTCGTCCGAGCAGAGCGTGATAGCCGCTGCGAAACGGGACTATGTCGAAGATTAACTCCTCGCTCCGGAAATTGTCCGGGGATCCGAAGACCACTTCCAGTGTTACTGAGCCTGTACAGTTGGCTTCCACACCTGGTATGAAACCTTTAAAGGTTGTCTTTGTAGGTTTAATCCCATTTTGCGCACTGTATCCTGATAAAGCAGGTTCAGGCTACTACCGCCGTCCATCAGGACTCTCGTGAGGTGAAATCCATCGACGATTGGGTCTAAAACCAATGCGGCGAATCCGCCATGGCGTATGCTGGTCGGATGGTCTCTTCGATCGAAAGGTGATCGGACAAGAGGACCATGGATTGAACTTCGGGGCGACTGGCTCCATCGCATAGACGTCCCTTAGTGCGTGCTTCCTCTCCCTCTTGGGTATATGGGTCGCGTAAATCATGTTCACCGTCCGCACTTGTGGGGGAAAACCCTTCTGTCCTCTATTGTTCGGCGGTCGGGTCTCCTCCTCGTCGTCGCTGTTTAGCCCCTTGTCGTTGTTTTCGGCAATTAACTTGCCTGCGTGCTTGAACACCCAGCAATCTCTATTAGTGTGATTGGCTGGTTTTTCAGGGGTGCCATGTATCTGGCATAAGCGGTCGAGTATTCGGTCCAAATTGGACGGACCCGGAGTGGTTCTTTTGAATGGCTTCTTCCGTTGACTGGGTTTAGAGCCTCGGAATCCGGCGTTGACTGCCGTATCCTCCTTGTCATCGCCGTTAATGCGACGTTTTTTTTGTTTCGACGTGACCTGCCGTTGTTGTCCTTAGTATCCGGACTGCCAGAATTTTTATGGAGATTGTTGCTGCGAGCTAGCCAGCTATCCTCTCCCGCGTAGAAGCGGGTCATTAATGGTGTGAGGGCTGCCATAGATTTCGGCTTTTCCTGTCCCAGGTGCCGGGCTAGCCATTCGTCGTGGATGTTATGCTTGAAGGCTGCAAGGGCCTCTGCATCCGGACAGTCGACGATTTGAGTTTTCTTCGTCAAGAACCGTGTCCAGAATTGTCTGGCCAATTCGTCTGGCTGCTAAATGATGTGGCTTAGGTCATCGGCGTCTGGTGGTCGCACATACGTGCCCTGGAAGTTATCAAGGAATGCGGCTTCCAGGTCTTCCCAACACCCAATTGACTCTGCAGGCAAACTGTTAAGCCAATGCCGAGCTGGTCCTTTAAGCTTGAGTGGGAGATACTTGATGGAGTGGAGATCGTCGCCACGGGCCATATGGATGTGGAGAAGATAATCTTCGATCCAAACCGCGGGGTCTGTTGTGCCATCGTAGGATTCAATGTTTACGGGTTTAAACCCTTCAGGGATTTGATGATCCATTACTTCGTCAGTGAAGCATAGCGGGTGTGCGGCGCCTCTGTATTGAGCAATATCACGACGCAGCTCGAGAGAGCGCTGTCTGCCGTGTTCGGCCCGGCCGGGGTTATTGTATCCGGTGCGACGGTATTCGTCATGGGTCGTGGTGCACCCACGTGATCCATAGATGGATCTGGATTGCCTTGCTTTGTCCTCCAATATATCTCGCAAGTCCGGCGCGTTCCCTCTTGGCTTCGTACTTTTGGAGCGATGCCGGGGTACGGTCTTGGTTGGGGGCCTGGATACCTCTCTGTCACGACCGCGGGGTGGTCGGTCAGCCGTATCGTGCGCTGGTGATGGAGGTATGTATGCTTCCTCCTCTAATCGGGGGAGCAGCTTGCGTCTTGGATAGTTTTTGGAGGGGCGTTCGAGTTTATACTCTTTGATCCATCGATCGGCCAGCAGATCCTGATCAGCTTGAAGCTGCTGCTTCTTTTTCTTTAGGCTGTTTGCCGTGGCGATAAGCCTGCGTTTGAAACGCTCTTGTTCGACGGGATCCTCGGGCACGACGAATTCGTCATCGTTGAGGCTTGCCTCGTCTTCAGAGGGAGGCATATAGTTGTAATCCTCAACCTCTTCGTCTGCCGCCCTCTCGTGAGGGCTTGCTTCTGCATCCTCCTGCGCTGAGTCTTGCTGGAGGGGGTTGTCTTCGGCACTTTCTGGGGTATTATTATCTCGTGTGCCGGAATCTCCATTCTTGCTGTGGCGGGATTTAGAGCGGCGCCGCTGACGCCGACGCTTGGGCTGTTTCTTTAAAGAATCTGCCTCCGCTGTTTCTTCGCCGTCCCCGTCTTTTGGGGTATCCACCATGTATATGTCATACGACGAGGTGGTCTTCCAGTGCCCTGTAGGCGTTGGTTCCTGTTCGTCTCCGGCATCGTCGTCCATAGCGTCGATGTCTTCGGAGTCGTAGTCTAGCATGTCGGTTAGATCGTCGACAGTGGCTACAAAGTGGGTGGTGGGTGGGCTCTGAATTTCTTCGACGTCCGTATCCCAACCATCCTGGCCATAGTCCGGCCAGGGCTCTCCTGATAACGAGAGATGCTTTAGTGAATTCAGGATGTCGCCAAAAGGCGAGTATTGGAAGATGTCCGCGGCGGTGAATTCCATAACTGGTGCCCAATCCGATTTGGTTGATAGGGGCGTGGGAGGTTCGGAGTCCGGCAAGGAGTTCGGCACCTCGGAATCACGAGTTTTGCGAGGGACAAGATTAGTGTTCGGCTCCATCGCCGTGGAAGTTGAAGCCCCCGAGGCTGTGTCCATCCACCGATCCTCTATCTGGGCAATCGGCTCCGGACTAATGGCCGAAGCGGATTCGCGTGCGGCCACCAAGGCACTGTTCGGCGGCAGAGCTAGATCATGCCCATCGTCACAGTGTGGCGCGCTTGGCTGTGGTTCGAGTCCATCGAAGATCAAGTCTCCACGGACATCGGCCATGAAGTTTAGGCTTCCGAATCTGACCTAACGGCCAGGGGCGTAGCTTTCGATCTGCTCCAGATGACCAAGCGAATTAGCCTACAGTGCAAAGCCGCCGAATACGAAGATCTGTCCGGGGAGAAAAGTCTCACCCTGGACAGCGTCGTTGGTTGAAGATGCCATCGGGCCTATCGGTGACGACACAGAGGAACTCTCAATGAAAGCACCAATGTCGGTGTCAAAACTGGCGGATCTCGGGTAGGGGGTCCCGAACTGTGCGTCTAGGCGGATGGTAACAGGAGACGAGGGACACGATGTTTTACCCAGGTTCGGGCCCTCTCGATGGAGGTAAAACCCTACGTCCTGCTTGATTAATATTGATGATATGGGTAGTACAAGAGTGGATCTACCACGAGATCAAGGAGGCTAAACCCTAAAGCTAGCCTATGGTATGATTGTTGTAATGTATGTTGTCCTACGGACTAAAGCACTCCGGTTTATATAAACACCGGAGGAGGCTAGGGTTACACAGAGTCAGTTACAATGGTAGGAGATCTACATATCCGTATCGCCAAGCTTGCCTTCCACGCCAAGGCAAGTCCCATCCGGACACGGGACGGAGTCTTCAATCTTGTATCTTCGTAGTCTTGGAGTCCGGCGGACGATGATAGTCCGGCTGTCCGGACACCCCCTAGTCCAGGACTCCCTCAGCGGCACCATCAGTGGTGTCATCCCCGACGCCACTAGGGGTTGTGTAATCAGGATCGGTGTCTTCCGCGGCGTCCTCATAGCGGTGAGGTTGTTCCTCCATCTCCTGGGACAGCTCCTAGAATTGCTTGCCGCCCGAACCACCGACCTCATCGTTGTGGGTCATCTTTCGCTCTAAATAGGAAAAAAGTTTGGTCAAAAAGTTGGTTATTGTCAGGGAACAAGATCATGGTCTCATCATTTACGGTTTGTCGACACCGAGGCACCCTAAAAGCCTAAGCTTTCATCATTTAGGGTTTGTCAACGCCGAGGCACCCTAAAAGCCTAAGCGTACATCATTTAGGTTCTCATCGACACCGAGGCATCCGGGGCAGCCAAGTTAAGTTTTCATCATTTAGGGTTTATCGATGCCGAGGCACCCTAGGTTGGGCCTAATCACTTGGCACTAATCACTTGGCTCTATTGCCACCTATGTTGGGTTTATCATCTAGGGTTTATCGATGCTAAGGAGAATTCTAAGTTGGGCCTAATCACTTGGCTCTATTGCCACCTATGGTTTAATGCAGCAAGAATGGCGGGGCAGTTGATCCTACTTAACTAAGTACTAAGATACCCCGGCCCATGCATTAGTCGCAAGTACCCCATATGTCCTATTTTTAGCAAAGTCATGCTAAAATTCACGGAAAATTTCAGCATGACCTTTGCTGAAAATAGGACATATGGAGTACCCGAATTTGCCGGAACGGAAGTTAATCAACATTCCGACAAACTCAAGGGCCTCTCGGGGTACCTGCAAATTCATCACGACACGATGGTCGGAGACATGACCTTTGCAAATTGGTCGGAGACACGATGGTCTTTCTCAATGTGATCAATTGATGGATCAACACATAAAACATGTCCAATAAGTATGATTTATAGAGTCAACATCAGTATGAATATATATAAATTTTTTCTTCAGGAAATAAAAATACAGTGCATACATACATACTTAAGCAGGTAGATAGATAGATAGATAGATAGATAGATAGATGAGCATGTTCAGTTTACAAGAATGAATATAAACAAGCAAAGAATGCATGCAAGTTTAAAGTAAAATGTTTCAGTTAATGCAAGTACTCCTCTTGCTCTCTACTTTCTCTCTTCTCTTCTTCAGTTAATTAACTGAATATTACTGATGTTGTTCTTAACTGAATATTAATCAGCTGCTGAAGAACACCTTCAGTTTCGTCAGATATAGGTGTAGTTTTCAGTCTCTGTCAGTTTCATCAGAGAAGTTTGCTTTCAGTTTCAAATAATCCGAGCTGCGCCTCGGTCGTAGTTTGTTAGGTTTCTCCGCGGCCCTGACCCGACCATGGGATGGCACGAACTAGACGGTCATGGCCGCATCGCGGGTGACGCGCGGGGAGCGCTGGGATGGCAGTGTTCACGACCCGGAAGTGGCCTAGTTTCTCGTATTCTGTTAGCTGTGTAATCGCTGAATAAGAAGAGAAATAGAGAGTAGAAAAGCTGCGAAGTTGAACGCGGGACAAACACATTATAACTGAATTTTACCACGTCTCCCCTCCTGGACGTTTCAAAAACAGGAGGGCCCACGTCTCCCCTCCAGAGTTTTCGAAGGCCCACGTCTCCCCTCCAAAGGGCAGGACATTTGAGTTTTCGAGGCAACTCCCCACGTCTCCCCTCCACTGGCAACTCCCCACGATGCAGAGGGGGTTTTCTTCCCATGTCAAGGTAACTCCCCTCCTATTCCATTGCCGCTCCATCTTCCTCCCTCTGCCTCCCTCCTCATTCCATTGCTGCTCCATCTTCCTCCCTCTACCTCCCTCTGCCTCCAGCATCAAGCAACTCACCTCTGCCTCCACCATCGCTGGCCAGGAGGGCAATGGCGGAGGAATCATGGAGCAACTCCCCTCCGTCTGCCAAGAGAATGGCGGAGGCATCATGGAGGAACTCCCCTCCGTCTGCCAAGCATCACCGTGGTGAGACGTCTGGCAAGGAGCCGCTGGTGGTCGACGACGACGTTCCGGTCCCCGGGCAGAAGCGGGACTACATCGTGCTGCTCAAGGTTGATATCCACCTGAAGGAGCCGCTGGATGTCGTATGCACCAGCAATCCAGACGAAGCCGACAAGATGATCCGCAAGATGAGGAGGAGGCTCGGCGGCATGCTTCCTCGGAATATCGCCGTTGATGTCGAGTATACCAGGGAAGACAAACCTCCGCAAATTGCTGCAGTTCTGCAGTTATGCGTGGAGGATCTCGTCCTAGTATACCACATCACCGCGGCAACCAAATGGTAAAAACATCCAGTTCTGAAGTTTCTGTCTAATTAGTAGTTTCTGAAGTAGATGCAATAGTTATGAAGTTCTGAAGTAGATGCAATACTAGTTCTGAAGTTATGAAGTTTCTGTCTAATTAGTAGTTTTTTGGTGATCATACAGAATGTTGTCTAGAAGTTTTTGTGATCATTTAGTAGCTGTTATGAATGTTGTCTTGTAATGCAAAAGATTGCAAAAGAAAATACATCATTGAGATGTTATGCTTGCTGTTTTGATCATACAGAATGTTGTCTTGTAGTTGTTGTGATCATACTGTTTTAACCGAATTTTGGTCAGAACTGAAGATGCTATTTTAACTGAATTTTGCTTCAACTGAACCCATTTTAATTCTGTAGTTTCTGAACTTTTTGAAGTATATGAATTTGATGCACCAGATTAATTTGATGCAGGTCCAAGGAACTCCGCCCGCTCCTGCAGGAGAAGAAGCTGTACACCTTTGTTGGCTTCTGCATTGGAGGCGACAAGGAGAAGCTGAAGTTGTCTGGTTTAGAGATCAACCCCGACAAGTACGTCGACTTGCAGGGCAAATGGAGAGTTCCAAACAATGGAAAGAAGTGGCAGTCTTTGGCTGAGTTTGCAGGCAGCCTCATCCACCCATCCTACAAGGAAATGAAGCAGAAGATCGACAGGAAATTGGACCACCTACTATGGGGGGACAGCCCACTGCCAAACAAGCTCATCGAGTACGCCGCGAAAGATGCGTACGTCACCTACGAGGCATGGAAGAAAATCGAAATCACCAAAGAAGATTTGGAGCTCTGGCAAGAGGCAGAGGATCATTGGGATGACCCCTACTACTGGGATATTGAGTTGTTTGTGGTATTGGGATGACCCCTACTACTGTGTCTCAGTTTGTAGTTATGTGGTTGAACAAGTTTTCTTTTGTTATGTTGAACAAATTTGCTTTTGTTATGATGAACAAGTTTGCTTTTGTAATGATGAACAAGTTTGCTTTGGTTGTCAGTTGACATCACTCATCGCTGAGCATGGTTTAGTTTTACCTTTATCTATTTATTATTTAGGCAGAGCTATTCAGGCATGGAAGATATAATCATCCTTATGGTGAGGATCGCAATGTTTTTAGCTTCCAAGTTTCTAATGACACATGATCTTTCCAACCACATAACTTAACTGCAAACATTTCCCCTGTAAATTGTAGTTACACATTCCAACCAATACCTGCAGGTTGTAATTTCATACTGAATGACCATCAATGACTAAGTGAAGCAAATAATTGCTATGCATTTCTTGGCACGCGAGAAGGAAGAGGGGAGAGGAGGCGGAGCTCACCGGGGAGGCGCAAGGAGGCCCTGCGACAGCTTAGTAGCAACAGAGGTGGCCAAAGTTGAGGAAGACAGTGGCGACCCGAGGAAGAAGAGGTGGAGGGGGGTGGAGGGGTCGAGTGCCGTCGCGCCCTGGTTCCGCGGCTCGCCGGCCCGGTGTTGAAGCAGATTCTGCCTGCCGCCTCGCACGGTGGAGCTCGAGGGCCGGGAAGGCGAGGGAGGTGGTGGGTGGGTGCGGTGAAGGCGAGGGAGGGGGTGGATTGGGAGCGGGCGGCGATGGGGGGCAGGGTAGGGGCTGACTGGGGGCGGCGACGGAGACGGAGGCGCGGGGGCGGCGGCAGCGTGGGTCGGGGCAGCGCGCGGGTGCATCTGGTGGCGAGGGAGAGAGTGTCGAAGGGGATCTGGCGAGAGGGAGAGAGGATAGCTAGGGGGAGGGTTCTAATGGTGCACCGTCTAGTCGTGCGCCATAAGTATGACTATTCTAATGGCGCACCACACCTCGGTGCGCCATTAGAATTTTGTTTTAATCTAGCCGACTAACCATATCTACAACCTAACCCTATCTACAACAGAACCCACCCACTAGCCCGACTGGTCAGCACGCAGCACACACACCAGGAGGTCCTGGGTTTGATTCCCAGGCTACCCAATATTTTTTTATGCATTTTAAATGCTGTTTTTTGATATTTATTTGTGTTTAAATATGTTCAAACTTGTTTAAATCATAACAGTAATATTTTTTTATAAAAACAGTAATAATTTTTTAAAAAATATGTTCAAATTTCTTACTTGAAAATATCATCGGCGGCGGCGGTGGAGCGGGGGAGGGTGCGGGGATCGAGATCGAGATGGAGGGGGAATCGAGAACGAGATGTAGGGGGATCGAGATGAAGTGTCCTCATGAATTCAAAAAGTGCCCATGAAATTTAAAAATATTCATGATATCAAAAAGTGCCCATGAAATACAATCGAGAAATGAAGACTACGATTTAAATACAATCGATCTTAGATAGCTATCTGTTCACAATCTTCTTGCCCTTCTTTTTCGCAAATGGAGTTCTTCTATGGAACGGACGTCCTTTAGGTAGGGTGGTCCTGCTTCTACTTGTGGTGTGTGCTGCTACTTCATCGTCGTCGTCATGTTTGATCTTTGGGTCACCGTACTTGTCGAAGTCTTGCTCATTGGCTACTCCATCCATTCCGATGATCTTCCTTTTGCCTCTCCTCACGACAACACGACTGGGCTTTGGCGGGTCGGTAATGAAGAAGCATTGGTCCACTTGGGAAGCCAGTACCCATGGCTCATTTTTCGCGGTGACATTTGCGCCCGCGGTCTTGGATTTGGCTTCGGGTATAAACACGACTGGGCTTTGGCATAGTGCACCATTAGTAGGTTTGCAAAAAACTAAAAAAAATTATATACTAATGGTGCACTATCTAGGTCGTGCGCCATCACTAGTTCTAACTAGTAATGGCGCACTTTGCCATCCCTGCGCCATTAGTTTGTATGGAAAAATGGGAAAAAAATCAATAGTAGTGGCGCACCGTGAGCACGGTGCGCCATTAGTGTCTTCCACACTAATGGCGCATGAGCAACCGGTGCGCCATTAGTATATAGTAGTGGCGCACTACTCACCTGGTGCGCCATTAGAATCAGTCCTATCTATAGCCCTTTTCCTAGTAGTGATGTTTCCTAACCATAGACATGAGTTGTCATTTGATTAACGGGATCACATAATTAGGAGAATGATGTGATTGACATGACCCATTCCGTTAGCTTAGCACTTAATCGTTTAGTATGTTGCTATTGCTTTCTTCATGACTTATACATGTTCCTACAACTATGAGATTATGCAACTCCCGTTTACCGGAGGAAAACTTTGTGTGCTACCAAACGTCACAATGTAACTGGGTGATTATAAAGGAGCTCTACAGGTGTCTCCAAAGGTACATGTTGAGTTGGTGTATTTCGAGATTAGGTTTTGTCGCTCCGATTGTCGGAGAGGTATCTGTGGGCCCTCTCGGTAATGCACATCACTATAAGACTTGCAAGCAATGTAGATAATGAGTTAGTTAAGGGATGATGTATTACATAACGAGTAAAGAGACTTGCCGGTAACGAGATTGAACTAGGTATTGGGATACCGACGATCGAATCTCGGGCAAGTAACATACCGATGACAAAGGGAACAACGTATGTTGTTATGTGGTTTGACCGATAAAGATCTTCATAGAATATGTAGGAGCCAATATGAGCATCCAGGTTCCGCTATTGGTTATTGACCGGTAACATGCCTCGGTCATGTCTACATAGTTCTTGAACTCGTAGGGTCTGCACGCTTAAAGTTTCGATGACAGATATATTATGAGTTTATGAATTTTGATGTACCGAAGGTTGTTTGGAGTCCCGGATGAGATCACGGACATGACGAGGAGTCTCAAAATGGTCGAGACATGAAGATTGATATATTGTAATCCTATATTTGGATATTGAAAGTGTTCCGGGTGAAATCGGGATTTTACCGGAGTATCGGGGGGGTTACCGGAACCCCCCGGGGGCTTAATGGGCCATAGTGGGCCTTAGTGGAAGATAGGAGAGGCGGCCAGGGCTGGGCTGCGCACCCCTCCCCCTAGTCCGAATAGGACAAGGAGAGGGGGGCGGCGCCCCCCCTTTCCTTCCTCTCTCTCCCTCCTCTTTCCCCCCTTCTCGAAGTCCAACAAGGAAAGGAGGGAGTCCTACTCCCGGTGGGAGTAGGACTCCCTGTCGGTGTCAAAACCGGCGGAACTCGTGTAGGGGGTCCCGATCTGTGCATCTTAGGCTGATGGTAATAGGGGGCAAGGGACACAATGTTTACCCTGGTTCGGGCCCTCTCGATGGAGGTAAAACCCTACTTCCTGCTTGATTGATATTGATGATATGAGTAGTACAAGAGTAGATCTACCACAAGATCGTAGAGGCTAAACCCTAGAAGCTAGCCTATGATGATTATGATTGTGATCGTCCCTCTAAGGACCAACCTCTCCGGTTTATATAGACACCGGCGAGGGCTAGGGTTTACATGGGGTCGGTTACAAGGAAGGAAATATAATATCCGGATTGCCAAGCTTGTCTTCCATGCAAAGGAGAGTCCCATCCGGACACGGGACGGAGTCTTGAGTCTTGTATCTTCACGTTCCAACAGTCCGGACAAAGTATATAGTCCGGCTGTCCGGATAGCCCCTAATCCAGGACTCCCTCGGTAGCCCCTGAACCATGCTTCAATGACGATGAGTCCGGCGCGTAGTTTTGTCTTCGGCATTGCAAGGCGGGTTCCATCTCCAAATACTCCAAAGTAATTATCGAACACTCAGACCGTGTCCAGATCTGCAAGATGATCTTCATATACCATCGTAGAGAGAATGATATTTCACGAATGTAATCTGCTGACAACTTTTTTAGACAACATGACATGTCATTACGGTCAGGTCATTATTCGTAATTTTCCCACAACCAGCCACAGTGCATATTGCGAGGCGGTTTCCTTGACACGTCCTGTCAAAGCAGAAATCGTGTCCCCGTATCACGAGATTCTCATCAATACGGGTATGGGTAATCCAACTGCGCCATCAATCGTGGCGCTTGGGAAGTAAGCGATTCTCAACGGGCAAGTGGGGAGGCGCACCGCTTTGGTCGCCTTTATAAAGGGATAAGGGTTCCCCATTTTTACCCATGCCTTCTTCCTCCTTTGCTCACCCTTGCATCCTCGAGCTCCAGCGCCCTAGCCCAAGTCTTCTTCGCACAGCTACACATGTCCGGAGCAGGAGGCAAACGGGTGGCCTCCACCGTGAAGGAGAAGCATATTGCGAATCTTCGGGCAGCCGGATACTTGGCCGCAGATATCGTGCACCGGCTACCGGACGCCGGGCAAATCATTCCAACTCCGGAACCTCTTGAGAGGGTCGTGTTTGTCGCCCACTTCATCCGTGGACTGGGATTTTCACTTCATCCCTTCGTCCGCGGGCTCATGTTCTACTACGGGCTAGATTTCCATGAACTAGCCCCGAATTTTGTCCTTAACATCTCGGCGTTTATCATCGTGTGCGAGGCCTTCCTCCGCATCAAGCCTCACTTTGGCTTGTGGCTACAAATCTTCTGCGTGAAGCCGAAGATCGTGAGCGGCCAGCAAGCGGAGTGCGGAGGGGCCATGGTGGGCAAGATGCCTAAGGTCACCTGGCTTGACGGCTCCTTCGCGGAGACCGTGAAAGGGTGGCAATCAGGGTGGTTCTATATCACCGAGCCACACGACGCCAACTGGGCGGCGGCCCCCGAATTCCGATCTGGAATCCCCATGCGGCTCATTGATACGTCTCCGTCGTATCTATAATTTTTGATTGTTCCATGTGAATATTATTCACTTTCATTTACTTTTTGGCAACTTTTTATATTATTTTTGGGACTAACATATTGATCCAGTGCCCAGTGCCAGTTCCTGTCTGTTGCATTTTTTTTGTTTCACAGAAACCCAATATCAAACGGAGTCCAAACGGGATAAAACGGACGGAGATTTTATTGGAATATTTATGATTTTTGGGAAGTAAAATCAACGAGAAACAGTGTCCGAGGTGGTCACAAAGTAGGGGGGCGCGCCTTACCCCCCAGGTGCGCCCCTGGCCCTCATGGTCCACCCGTAAGGCGGTTGATGCTCTTCTTCTGGCACAAGAAAGATAATTTTATGAGAAAGATCTGGGCGAAAGATTCACCCCAATCGGAGTTACGGATCTCCAGATATAAAGGAAGCGGTGAAGGGGTAGAATCTGAGAACGCAGAGACAGAGAGATAGATCCAATCTCGGAGGGGCTTTCGCCCCTCCCAAGCCATGGGAGGCAAGGACCAGAGGAGAAACCCTTCTCCCATCTAGGGAGAAGGTCAAGGAAGAAGAATAAGAAGGGGGGATCTCTCCCCCTGGCTTCCGGTGGCGCCGGAATGCCGTCGGGGCCATCATCATCACCGTGATCTTCACCAACACCTCCGCATCTTCACCAACATCTCCAGCACCTTCCCGCTTATATCTACAGCGGTCCACTCTCCCGCAACCCTCTGTACCCTCTACTTGAACATGGTGCTTTATGCTTCATATTATTTTCCAATAATGTGTTGCCATCCTATGATGTCTGAGTAGATTTTCGTTGTCCTATCGGTGATTGATGAATTTCTATGATTGGTTTGAGTTGCATGTTTTATTATTGGTGTTGTCCTATCATGCCCTCCGTGTCGTGCAAGCGTGAGGGATTCCCGCTGTAGGGTTTGTAATATGTTTATGATTTTCTTATGGTGGGTGGCGTGAGTGACAGAAGCACAAACCCGAGTAAGTAGGTTGTTTGCGTATGGGATAAAAGGGGACTTGATGCTCTAATGCTATGGTTGGGTTTTACCTTAATGAATCTTTAGTAGTTGCGGATGCTTGCTAGAGTTCAAATCATAAGTGCATAGAATTCCAAGTAAGGGATGATATGTTCGCTTATTTCTCGCCCTCAAATAGAATTGCAATAGCGATTACCGGTCTAGTAACATAGTCAATTGCTTAGGGACAATTTCACAACTCCTACCACCACTTTTACACACTCGCTATATTTACTTTGTTGCTTATTTATCTAAACAGCCCCTAGCTTTTATTTACGTGTTCTTCACTTTCTTGCAAGCTTACCCAAAAACTCCTACAAAGTACTTCTAGTTTAATACTTGTTCGAGGTAAAGCGAACGTCAAGCGTGCGTAGAGTCGTATCAGTGGCGATAGGACTTGAGAGAGTATTTGTTCTACCTTTAGCTCCTTGTTGGGTTCGACACTCTTACTTATCGAAAGAGGCTACAACTATCCCCTATACTTGTGGGTTATCAAGACCTTTTTCTGGTGCCGTTGCCGGGGAGTCATTGCGTGGGGTGAATATTCTCGTGTGTGCTTGTTTGCTTTATCACTAAGTAATTTTTATTTGCTGTTCTTAGTTGTTTTCTATCTTTAGCTATTGGTAGGAAATCCAAAATACCAAAAAAATTAGCTGTACCTACTGCTCCAATGGTTGAAGAACCACTCAAAATCTATCACACTGCTGAAGCTTATTACTTGGATCATCTTCAATCCCTATGTGCTCATGCTGAAACCCCAACTAGCTTAGTTGAGGGCAAATCTTTAGACGAGCATGCTTGTTATGTGTGACACCGTATATCTAAAAAGGGAAACTATTATGGAGTCAAATTTAACGTTTGCAATGCTATGCTTGGAATTTATGTTGGGAATATTATTTTACTTGTTGTTCTGAAAACCCTAAAAAACACCTTCCCTACCAATGTGAGTTTATTGATAATGGGATCTTATCTTCCTATGCTAAGGGTGTTTATAGTTACTATGATGTTCAACAAATTGAAGAATTTGTTGCTTTTAAGGGTGCTTTTGAAATTGCTTCTTTGATTGAAAAGTATGATGCTACTCTTTACAAATCTGAAAATTTTGCCATACTTGAATATTGTTATGAGAATTATGCTTCTAATGCCTATGTTAAACTATATATTGAGAAATTCTTCGCTGTCCAAGAAGAGACTAATATTTTGCAGGAGCCTATGGAAGAGGAAATTGATGAAACTATGAGCTCATTGGATGAAAAAGATGACGAGGAGAGCGAAGAACAAAAGGAGGAAGAGCAGATTGATCACCTGTGCCCACCTTCTAATTAATGAGAGTAACTCTTCAACTCATACATTGTTTAATTCCCCTTCGTGCTTACCGAAGGATGATTGCTATGATAATTGCTATGATCCCGTTTATTCTCTTGAAATATCCCTTTTTCATGATGCTTGCTATGCTTGTGGCCAAGATGCCAATATGAATTATGATTATGGAGATGAACTTTCTATAGTTCCTTATGTTAAACATGAAATTGTTGCTATTGCACCCACGCATGATAGTCCTATTATCTTTCTGAATTCTCCCGACTACACTATATCGGGGAAGTTTGTGCTTATTAAGGATTATATTGATGGTTGCCTTTTAATACTAGATGATGATTTTGATGAATATAATATGCATGTGCTTGCTGCTCCTACTTGCAATTATTATGAGAGAGGAACTATGTCTCCACCTCTCTATGTTTCCAACATGATAGAATTGCAAGAAACTGCTTATACTATGCATTGGCCTTTACTATGTGTGCATGAATTGTTCTCTTATGACATGCCGATGCATAGGGAGAGAGTTAGACTTCGTTGTTGCATGATATATGTTACTTTGTGCTCACTACTAAATTACAAATCATTGTTAATTAAAATTGGCTTTGATATACCTTGGGATCTGGGTGGATCCATTACTTGAGCACTATATGCCTAGCTTAATGGCTTTAAAGAAAGCGCTGCCAGGGAGATAACCCGAAAGTTTTAGAGAGTCATTTATTTCTGTTGAGTGCTTTCATATAGTTTAAAAACAACAAAAATAAAGACGGGAACCCAAAACTATTCAAAAAGAGAAGTGAAAGTGAGAGAGACGAGCATTGTGGAAGTGGGGGACGTCCTTAAACTTGTTCAGGCCCATGGGAACTTTGTGAATCTTAATTACAGAAACTTTTCAATAAAAATAATTATCCCCTTGTACAATTCCATTGTATTATAAAATAAATGTGCCAAGGTTTGCCTTTAGGATGTTTACAATGCTTGGTGGTTTGTAAGGTGCAGGACAGAAACTTTGGCTGTAGTGCACGATTTTACATTTTTAACTGGAACGCCAAATGGTTCTGGTTACTTTTGCACTGTCTTGCTATACAACTTGTTTAGTTTTCCTAATTTTGGTAGAAGTTTTGGGGTACCAGAAGTATGGTGGTTGTTCAGATTGCTACAGACTGTTCTGTTTTTGACAGATTCTGTTTTTGATGCATAGTTTGCTTGTTTTGATGAATCTATCAATTTATATTAGTGGATTAAGCCATGGAAATGTTATATTACAGTAGACAAAGTGCAAAAAAAATATGAATTGGTTTGCAACAGTATTTAGAGTGGTGATTTGCTTTATCATACTAACGGATCTTACCGAGTTTTCTATTGAGGTTTTGTGTGGATGTAGTGTCTAATCGAGGATGTCTCGATATGAGGAAAAGGAAGAGAGGCAAGAGCTCAAGCTTGGGGATGCCCGAGTCACCCCAAGTAAATATTCAAGGAGACTCAAGCGTCTAAGCTTGGGGATGCTGGGGAGGCATCCCCTCTTTCTTCAACAATTATCGGTATGTTCGGATTCGTTTCGTTCATGCATTATGTGCAAGTCTTGGAGCGTCTTTTGCAATTAGGTTTTTCTTTTTTCTTTTATGCACCATGCTGGCATGAGATAGTCCTTGGTTGATTTATAGAATGCTCATTGCACTTCACTTAAATCTTTTGAGTGTGGCTTTATAGAATGCTTCATGTCCTTCACTTATATCATTTGAAGTTGGATTCCCTATTTCTCTTTACATAGAAAACCGCTATTTGTAGAATGCTCTTTTGCTTCACTTATATTTATTAGAGCGTGGGCATATATTTTGTAGAAAGAATTAAACTCTCTTGCTTCACTTATATCTTTTTAGGGAGATGATAGGAATTGGTCATTCACATGGTTAGTCATAAAATCCTACATAAACTTGTAGATCGCTGAATATGATATGTTTGATTCCTTGCAAGAGTTTTGCGATATAAAGATGGTGATATTAGAGTTATGCTAGTGGGTGGTTGTGGATTGTAGAGACACTTGTGTTGAGGTTTGCAAGTCCCGTAGCATGCACGTATGGTAACCGTTGTGTGACAAATTTGAAGCATGGGGTGTTTCTTTGATTGTCTTCCTTATGAGTGGCAGTCGGGGACGGGCGATAGTCTTTTCCTACCAATCTATCCCCCTAGGGGCATGCGTAGTAGTACTTTGCTTCGAGGGCTAATAAACTTTTGAAATAAGTATATGAGTTCTTTATGACTAATGTGAGTCCATGGATTATACGCACTTTTGCCTTTCCATCATTGCTAGCCTCTTCGGTACCGTGCATTGCCCTTTCTCACCTCGAGAGTTGGTGCAAACTTCGCCGGTGCATCCAAACCCTGTGATACGATACGCTCTATCACACATAAGCCTCATTATATCTTCCTAAAACAGCCACCATACCTACCTATCATGGCATTTCCATAGCCATTCCGAAATATATTGCCATGCAACTTCCATCATCATCATATTCATGACTTGAGCATTTATTGTCATATTGCTTTGCATGATCGTAAGATAGCTAGCATGATGTTTTCATGGCTTGTCCGTTTTTTGATGTCATTGCTCGCTAGATCATTTGACATCCCGGAACACCGCCGGAAGCATTCATATAGAGTCATATCTTTGTTCCAGTATCGAGTTGTAACATTGAGTTGTAAGTAAATAGAAGTGTGATGATCATCATTATAGAACATTGCCCCATAAAAAAATGGAAGGCCAAAGAAGCCTAAATAAAAAAGGGGGCCAAAGAAGCCCGCAAAAAAAGAAAAAAAAAGAAAAAAAAGAAAAGGGGCAATGTTACTATCTCTTTTTCCACACTTATGCTACAAAGTAGCACCATGTTCTTCATGTAGTGAGTCTCATATATTGTGCTTCAAAGTAGCACCATGTTCTTCATATAGATTGTCTCCTATGTTGTCACTTTCATACACTAGTGGGATTTTCATTATAGAACTAGGCTTGTATATTCCAACGATGGGCTTCCTCAAATGCCATAGGTCTTCATGAGCAAGAAAGTTGGATACACACCCACTTAGTTTCTTTTGTTGAGCTTTCATACACTTATAGCTCTTAGTGCATCCGTTGCATGGCAATCCCTACTCCTTGCATTGACATCAATTGATGGGCATCTCCATAGCCCGTTGATTAGCCGCGTCGATGTGAGACTTTCTCCTTTTTTGTCTTCTCCACATAACCTCCATCATTATATTCTATTCCACCTATAGTGCTATATCCATGGCTTGCGCTCATGTATTGCGTGAGGGTTGAAAAAGCTGAAGCGCGTTAAAAAGTATGAACTAATTGCTCGGCTTGTCATCGGGGGTGTGCATGATGGGAGCATTTTGTGTGACAAAAATGAAGCATGGCCAAACTGTATGATTTTGTAGGGATAAGCTTGCTTTGGCCTTGTTGTTTTAAAAAGACATGATTGCTTTATTGGTATGCTCAAAGTATTATTGTTTTTATGTCCAATGATAGACTATTGCTTTGCCATCACTCGTGTCTTAATATTCATGCCATGATTAGACATATGATCTAGATTATGCTATGTAGCATTCCACATCAAAAATTATTTCTTTTTATCATTTACCTACTCGAGGACGAGCAGGAATTAAGCTTGGGGATGCTGATACGTCTCCGTCGTATCTATAACTTTTGATTGTTCCATGCCAATATTACTCACTTTAATATACTTTTTGGCAACTTTTTATATTATTTTTGGGACTAACATATTGATCCAGTGCCCAGTGCTAGTTCCTGTCTGCTGCATGTTTTTTGTTTTGCAGAAACCCAATATCAAACGGAGTCCAAACGGGATAAAAACGGACGGAGATTTTTTTGGAATATTTATGATTTTTGGGAAGTAGAATCAACGCGAAACGGTGTCCGAGGTGGTCACGAGGTAGGAGGGCGCGCCCTACCCCCCCCCCCCCCTCCCCAGGCGCACCCCTGGCCCTCGTGGTCCACCCGTAAGGCAGTTGATATGCTCTTCTTCTGGCGCAAGAGAGATAATTTTATAAGAAAGATCTGGGCGAAAGATTCACCCCAATCGGAGTTACGGATCTCCAGATATAAAGGAAACGGCGAAGGGGTAGAATCTGAGAAAGCAGAAACAGAGAGATAGATCCAATCTCGGAGGGGCTCTCGCCCCTCCCAAGCCATGAGAGCCAAGGACCAGAGGGGAACCCTTCTCCCATCTAGGGAGAAGGTCAAGGAAGAATAAGAAGAAGGCGGGCTCTCTCCCCCTTGCTTCCGGTGGCGCCGGAACGCCGCCGGGGGCCATCATCATCACCGCGATCTTCACCAACACCTCCGCCATCTTCACCAACATCTCCATCACCCTTCTATATACAGCGGTACACTCTCCCGCAACCCGCTGTAGCCTCTATTTGAACACGGTGCTTTATGCTTCATATTATTTTCCAATAATGTGTTGCCATCTTATGATGTCTGAGTAGATTTTCGTTATCCTATCGGTGATTGATGAATTGCTATGATTGGTTTGAGTTGCATGTTTAATTATTGGTGCTGTCCTATCGTGCCCTCCATGTCGCGCAAGCGTGAGGGATTCCCGCTGTAGGGTTTGCAATATGTTTATGATTTGCTTATGGTGGGTGGCGTGAGTGACAGAAGCACAGACCCGAGTAAGTAGGTTGTTTGCGTATGGGATAAAAGGGGACTTGATGCTCTAATGCTATGGTTGGGTTTTACCTTAATGAATCTTGAGTAGTTGCGGATGCTTGCTAGAGTTCCAATGATAAGTGCATAGAATTCCAAGTAAGGGATGATATGTTAGCTTATGCCTCTACCTCAAATAGAATTGCAATAGCGATTACCGGTCTAGTAACATAGTCAATTGCTTAGGGACAATTTCACAACTCCTACCACCACTTTTCCACACTCGCTATATTTACTTTGTTGCGTCTTTATCTAAACAACCCTTAGCTTTTATTTAGGTGTTCTTTACTTTCTTGCAAGCTTACCCAAAAACACCTACAAAGTACTTCTAGTTTCATACTTGTTCGAGGTAAAGCGAACGTCAAGCGTGCGTAGAGTCGTATCAGTGGCCGATAGGACTTGAGAGAGTATTTGTTCTACCTTTAGCTCCTCGTTGGGTTCAACACTCTTACTTATCGAAAGAGGCTACAACTATCCCCTATACTTGTGGGTTATCACTCACCTCCTGGGAAAGGAAGGGCCTGGGGCGAGCCTGCGGAGCTGACCGGACTCCAGAACTGCATCAAGAACATGAAGGACAAGAAAATCAAGCTCGTCAACGTGGTCCAGGTCATGCTTGTCCTCCGGATTCTTCCATGCCAAAGATGGGTATTTAACCTGTGGGAGTTCGTCCCGGCCGAACACCAGACGCTTTGAAAGCTCTATGACATGATGCACAAAGATGCATGGAAGGCGCTGTTCAAGGCCTCCGAAGTACCTCCTCCCACATCAGAGGATCGTGGACTTCACGCTGTGGCCCCCCTGTCCGGTGGGTTTTATGACTACCACCGGATTTAGTTCTTCCCAATATATTCATGGGGGAGTCTTAAGTCATTGTGTATATTTGATCAGGATTATGTGGAGACAGCGGAGCGGATTGACTGTCTGGCTCCGCTGCCATAAGGTCTAGCCGATGCTCTCCTGAATGAGATGCTAGTCCCGGTGCCCTACAAGGCACCGGAAAAGAAGGCCCGGGGGGACAGGAAGGGTCTCCGGCGTAAGGTCATACCTGACACCTTGTCCGAAGACGACGAGGCACACTCCTCCCCCGAAGGGAAGGAAGAAGAGGAAGGGGCCGCCCCATCCGGAGAGGATGGGGGCCTAAGAAGGCGGACTAGGGGGCCGGGAAAGGCCCCCGGCGCAAGGCCGTCATACCCTTGTCTTCCCAAGACGACGCGGTAGATTCCTCCCATGGAGGCGGGGGAAGCACAAAGAAATTCTGCCTCCCCACACTGGGGAGGAGAAGAAGAGGAAAACCGCCCCCGAGGGAGAGGCTGGGACGTCCAAGAAGGGAAAGGTGTCCCTTCCGGACTACTCCACCACGGCCGCTCACAACGAGGAAGAGTGGCTGCCCAAGGGGAAGCCCCTGGCGAGATCGTAAGTCTCCGCACTCCATTGTACTTTAGTGCAAGTTTGCTTCATAGTCTTTTCATAACGCCGAACATATATGCAGTCCGGCCAGGGTCCATCCGGAGGTATCATCTTCGGATGGGTCCTTGAGCGATTCTGCGATGGACTCGGTTCCGACGGCCACTACTCCTCGACCTGCGGCTGACTCTCCGGATACAGTGCCGGAACCTTCAATGGTTCCGGATGCGGGCAGGCAGCCCCTCGCTAGGGAGGGCGAGCTGTCCATGCCGATGACTTCCGTTACGCCAGAGGTGTCGGATAGTCTGCTGGAAGCGCTTCGCAGCGCTTCCATGGATGAAGAGCACCATACTATTATGAGTGCGGTGATTCAGAAGGTTCTGTCTACCAAGAGCAGACTAACCGAAGCATGCACCAGCCTCCTAACAGGCTTTGAGGTAAGTAATAAAAATGTGTGAAATTACCACCCGATAGGTAGTAGCCCTGATACTCTGTTTGGTGTTCGGAAAGAAAAGCCAAACAGAGGGACGATTATAATCCGCAGGAGTCTAATAGCAAGTCTGCATGTAAATAAGTAGGCTGTGTTGCTTGCCGCTGCTATCCGCACAACCGAGGTCGCCGGACTAAAATGGGAGCTGGAGCAGGCGCAGGGAGAGCTCGGCCTCACGAAGAGGCAGCTCGAAGAGAACAAAGGTGAGTGATACCTCGTTCGCATATAATGAAGGATAGATAAAGTTGGTTATTCTAACGACAAAGCGTCGTGGCTTTGTAACAGGGCCACCACCAAAGTGGCGTCTCTGAAGAAAGCGATGTCCGAGGCCGAAGACAAGGCGGCTCTGGAGCGCAAGGAGCGAGAGAAGCAAGATGCTAGAGTGGGCGAGGTACAACAAGAGCTCCAGGAGCTCGGCAAAAAGTTCGAGTCCTTGGAGCATGATCTTAAGATGAAAGAGACCGAGCTTGCGAAGGCCCTTACGAGTGTGAAAGACTCCAAGGCTGAAGCCAAAAAGGCACTGCAGGAAATCCAGGCGGCCAAGAAGATAGTGGCGGGTAAGACATTCTTTATGCAAAGCAAGCATGTGGAGGAGGCGTTTCTTTTACTTACCCGAATTCAGAACTCTCTAGGGGCATTCGTAGATCTGCCATGCAGTGTATCAGATGCCGCGGAGTTCTATCATGCTGAGGAGGCGAGCTCAACGGAGAAGCTGTTCTGGTCCCAGTATGCTGGGGCCGAACACCCAATGCCTCTGATTGACCAACTGAAGCAGTTGGTTGAACTCCACAGGGCGGCCGAAGTGGCTATGAAAGATTTCATAGTCCGGATGTGGCCTGGTGAGCCCCTGCCCACTAGCTACTTCGGCCTTATCAAGCAGATGGTGAATGCATGTCCGCGTCTTGAAGTGATCAAGCGATCCGTTTGCATTGAGGGTGCCCGCCGGGCCTTTGCCCGTGCGAAGGTGCATTGGGGCAAGCTGGATGCGGAGAAGCTGGTGAAGGACGGGCCGCCGGAGGGCAAGGCGCATCGCTGTCCTGAGAAGTATTATGATGGCGTTATGAAGGGCACTTGTCTCGTGGCCTATGAATGTACCAAGGACACGATCCTTGAGTAAATGTACTTTTGTCGTTGATGTAATATAAAGATGAAATTACTTGCGCTATGTAGTGCTTTTTGATTTAAAATATTACATTCTGTGCGGCTGTTTATAGAATTCTGAAAGTAGGCTGGTCGTCGGCTTCCGCCCCCGCGTAACTAGTACCGGGGTGTTCCTGGAAAAACCCGGACACTCTTTATCCAAATTTTTGGTCCCTTAAGGAGGTATCCGGCGCAGCGAACAAGGCAATCGGACTATGCAGCTTTATAACTTTCACTTAGCCATAGAAGTCTACAATTTTAAATTTCGGCGCAGCCCCTACAATTTGGAGGGCCGAATTGGGCGCTATATACGCCTGAATCGGACGAGGCCGATTCCTTGCCTAAAGCGGAAAAAATCTTTAAGGATTTTAAGACCTCTCGAACAGCGACCAGCTCTCGCCGCATCATGCCGGTCAGTTTTCGGCTTTCTCTATTGAGGTGCTCATCCGGAAGAACCGGGACACAATCGTAGTAGTTCTCCCTGCGCTACCTTAGCTGATATAACGGAACGTAAGGTACCAAAACAAGGGAGCCAGGCAAACCCAACTATTGACCCAAGACATGATTCGGAGCTGATGCATATAGTGCTATAAGTTCGGGGTGCTGCACTATTGAAAGTGTTCGGACTTGTTTCGCCATATTATGAGGCGCCATAAGAAGCCCCTGGCAAACTGATCGTACCAAGGTGTACGGATGCAAATTTAAATAAACATTTGTAAAAAATGTGCAAATAGGAATAATAAGCTGACGCTATATATTATCAACTATTGATGAATAATATGTTTAAGCGTATGTTTACAATGGGTGCGTGTAAGAAGAAGTAAATAGGACTATTTGACATGTCCTATCCAAGGGCAGGCTGCATGTAGGTATATAAAACAGGTATAAAGATCGTGAACAGATTCCACCTAGGTATTTCCTTTTGTGCGCAAAGCCTGTTGCCTCCTTGGTTTTCTCTCCTGTGTAAGTCCGACAGTCCGGCTCTTCTGAAGAGGCTGCCCTAAAGGAGTGTCCTGAAAGATAAAAAGGGAGCGTTATGATAGTATTTTGCGGTTATACCGCACTGTTGACAGAGTCACTGCTGCGCCTCCACCTATGCCCATGGTATTTTGAGTGCGTAATTGTGTACGCGTGGAACGAATGCTGCTTTGATGGGGCTTGAGAGGAGGCCGGACTGCTAGTCGCGCTCTTGGCGTGCCTGGTGATCCTGTTGCGGGGGGCTCCGGACTCGCTTGACGGTGCTCGAGGTTATCGTCTCCGGATTGGTGGTTTGTCGGAGGAGGCCACATTGTACTTCCGCCACGAGGACTGCAGTATGCTCTTCTGTACGGAGAGAGCGGTCCATGCTTCCGTTGACTGTTATGACCCCGCGCGGTCCTGGCATCTTGAGCTTGAGGTATGCATAGTGTGGTACCGCATTGAATCTAGCGAATGCGGTTCGTCCAAGCAGTGCATGGTAACCATTACGGAAAGGGACGATATCGAAGATTAACTCTTCGCTTCGGAAATTATCCAGAGATCCGAAGACCACTTCCAATGTTATAGAGCCCGTGCAATGGGCCTCTACTCGAGGAATTACACCTTTAAAAGTGGTTTTGGCGGGCATGATCCTTGAAGGGTCGATGCCCATTTTGCGCACTGTGTCCTGATAAAGCAGGTTCAGGCTGCTGCCGCCATCCATAAGGACTCGCATGAGGTGGAACCCGTCGATGATTGGGTCTAGGACCAATGCGGCTAAGCCACTGTGACGGATGCTGGTAGGGTGATCCCTACGATAGAAGGTGATCGGACAAGCTGACCATGGGTTGAATTTGGGGGCGGTTGGCTCCATAGCATAGACAACCCATAGTGCTCGCTTCCGTTCCCGCTTGGTAATATGGGTGGCGTAGATCATGTTGACCGTTTTCACCTGGAGTGGAAATTTCTTCTGTCCCCCCGTGTTCGGACGTCGGGGCTCCTCGTCATCGTTGCTGTGCAGCCCCTTGTCCTTGTTTTCGACGTTTATTTTATCAGCCTGTTTGAACACCCAGCAGTCTCTATTAGTGTGGTTGGCTGGCTTGTCCGGGGTGCCATGAATTTGGCACGAGCGTTCCAGTATGCGGTCCAGACTGGACGGTCTTTAATTGTTTCTTTTGAACGCCTTTTTCCGTTGACCGGATTTGGATCCACTGAATCCGGCATTGACTGTCGTGTCTTCCGAGTTGTTGCCGTTGCTCCGTCGCTTATGTCTATTGCGCCGTGGCTTGCCGTTATTGTCGCGGACATCCGAAGTGCCAGAATGTGGCGTAGTGCTACTGCGAGCCAACCAGCTGTCCTCGCCCGTGCAGAAGTGGGTCATTAGTGTCGTGAGTGCTGCCATGGACTTGGGTTTTTCTTGGCCGAGGTGTCGGGCGAGCCACTCGTCATGGATATTATGCTTAAAGGCCGCCAGGGATTCGGCGTCCGGACAATCGACTATTTGGTTCTTTTTAGTTAGGAACCGAGTCCAGAACTTTATGGCTGACTCTCCGGGCTGTTGAGTAATGTGGCTCAAATCATCAGCATCCGGTGGTCGCACGTATGTGCCCTGGAAGTTGTCGAGGAATGTGTCTTCCAGGTTTTCCCAACTGCCAATGGAATTTGCGGGCAGGCTATTTAGCGAGTGCCGGCCGGATCCCTTGAGCTTAAGGGGAAGATACTTGATGGCGTGTAGATCCTCTCCGCGGGCCATGTGAATGTGGAGAAGGAAATCTTTGATCCATACTGCAGGGTCTGTTGTGCCATCGTATGATTCGTTGTTTACGGGTCCTTCTGGGAATTCATGATCCATCACTTCGTCAGTGAAGCAGAGGGAGTGTGCGATGCCTTTGTGCCAGGCTATGTGGCTACGCAGTTCGAATTGGTCTGGGTGGCTGTGTTCGGCCCAGACGGACTTGTTGATAGTGTATTTGGCGTGACGGTCATCGTCGCGTGTTGGGGCGCGTCCCCGTGATCCGTAGATTGATCTTGGCTGTCCTGCTTTGTTTTCCAGTATATCTTGTAGGTCTTGCCTATTGCCCCGGGCCGTGGTGTATTGGCGTGGGGGTGCGGGCTGGTATTCGGGCTGATATGCCATTATATCCCGGCCACGAGGTGGCCGGTCAGCCGTGTGGCGCTTGAATCCGTATTCCTCAGCTGTCAGGACTGCAGTCCATCTATCTGTGAGCAGGTCTTGATCAGCTTGGAGTTGCTGCTGCCTCTTTTTCAGGCTCCTCGCAGTGGCTATAAGCCGGCGCTTGAAGCGCTCCTGCTCCATGGGATCCTCGGGCATGCCGAACTCGTCGTCGCCGAGGCTAATCTTGTCTTCAGAGGGGGCATGTAGTTGTCCTCCTCTGGATATCCGTCCGTTGCCTGTTCGTCTAGGCTGACCTTCCCATCTTCCTACTTGGCCTGCTCGAAGGCAGGGTGATCAGGGTTGTATTCATCGTCGGCACCATCTGGATTGTTTTCGTCTCCTGTGCCGGTATTGTTGTGGCGGGGCTTGGAGCGGCATCGACGACGCCCATCCTTTGCTTTCCTCCCAGAGGGGTTATCCTCCATTGCCTCATCGCCATTGGTTTCCTTCGGGGTGTCCACCATATATATATCATATGAGGAGGTGGCTGTCCACCGCCCTGTGAGCGGTGGTTCTTGTTCTTCTCCTGCATCGTTATTCATACCTTCGATGTCTTCTGAGTTGAAGTCAAGCACGTCGGTTAAATCATCAACCGTGGCAATGAAGTGGGTTGTGGGTGGGCAACAAATTCCTTCGTCGCCTACTTCCCTCTCGAGCCAGACATAGTTCGGCCATGAGTTTCCTGACAAAGAGAGAGACTTTAATGAGTTCAGCACATCGCCATGGGGCGAGTGCTGGAAGATATCCGCAGTGGTAAACTCCATCACCGGAGCCCAACCAGGCTCGGCGGGCTCAGGAGCGCGCGGACTGGAACCTACAGCCGGATACAAGTCCGGGGGTCTGGTGTCACAGGCTTCTTTGGGCCTAAGGCCTGTGTTCGGCTCTACCGCCGATGGGTGTGCGGCCTGCGGGGCGGGGTCCATACACCCATCCTCGGGCGGTGCAATTTGCTCCGGATTTAAGTCCGAGGCTCCTATAGGGGCGATATCCCGAGCATTATCCGACAGCGGGTCTAAGCCGTGCTCGTCGTGATTCTCCGGCGCTCCTGGCGCAGGCCCGAACCCCTTGAAGATCAAGTCTCCGTGGATATCGGCCGTGTAGTTCATGCTTCCAAACCTGACCTGGTGGCCAGGGGCATAGCTGTCGACCTGCTCCAGATGGCCAAGCGAATTGGCCCGCAGTGTGAAGCCGCCGAACACGAAGATCTGTCCGGGGAGAAATGTCTCACCCTGGACCGTGTTGTTGACGATTGAAGGTGCCATCAAGCCTTGCAGCGGCAACACACAGGAACTCTTCACTGAAAGCACCAATGTCGGTGTAAAAATCGGCGGATCTCGGGTAGGGGGTCCCTATCTATGCGTCTTAGGTTGATGGTAACAGGAGGCAAGGGACACAATGTTTACCCAGGTTCAGGCCCTCTCGATGGAGGTAAAACCCTACTTCCTGCTTGATTGATATTGCTGATATGAGTAGTGCAAGAGTAGATCTACCACGAGATCGTAGAGGCTAAACCCTAGAAGCTAGCCTATGATGATTATGATTGTGCTCGTCCCTCTAAGGACCAACCTCTCCGGTTTATATAGACACCGGAGAGGGCTAGGGTTTACATGGAGTTGGTTACAAGGAAGGAAATATAATATCCAGATCGCCAAGCCTGTCTTCCACGCAAAGGAGAGTCCCATCCGGACACGGGACGGAGTCTTGAGTCTTGTATCTTCATGTTCCAATAGTCCGGACAAAGTATATAGTCCGGCTGTCCGGATACCCCCTAATCCAGGACTTCCTCACTCCCCATGGCGCACCCCCTCCTTGGCCGGCCGCCCCTCCCCCCTTGCTCCTTTATATACGGGGGCAGGGGGCACCTCTAGACACAACAATTGATCTCTTGATCTCTTAGCCTTGTGTGGTGCCCCCCTCCACCATAGTCCTCCTCAATAATATTGTAGCGGTGCTTAGGCGATGCCCTGCGACGGTAGAACATCAAGATCGTCACCACACCATCGTGCTGACGGAACTCTCCCTCGACACTCGGCTAGATCGGAGTTCGAGGGACGTCATCGAGCTGAACGTGTGCCAGAACTCGGAGGTGTCGTAGTTTCAGTGCTTGATCGGTTGGGCCATGAAGACGTACGACTACATCAACCGCGTTCTTCTAACGCTTCCGCTTTCGGTCTACGAGGGTACGTGGATTACACTCTCCCCTCTTGTTGCTATGCATCACCACGATCTTGCGTGTGCGTAGGAATTTTTTTTGAAATTACTACGTTCCCCAACAAGGTTTGGCCGAGTCATCTTGAGGTACTCTAACCCACCGGCAAGGCTACGATACTCAGAAGGATCGTCGCTAGGATGCCCGGCGTCGGCGGCAACCTTGGGCAAGATGTCAATGGGAGTGGAGACCGGATGGCACCGTGACATGCCGGCACGCTGAAGAAGCTCCTCGGCGTACTGGGTTTGGTCAACGTAGAAACCACGCGAGGTGCGCCGCACCCGTATGCCTAGGAAGTAGTGGAGAGCGCCCGTATCCATCATCGCGAACTCACGCTGGAGTTGGTCGACCACGGTGTGAAGGATAGTCGTCAAGGAGCCCGCGAGAACGATGTCGTCGACTTAGAGAAGGAGGTAGGCGACGTCGTCGCCCCACCGGAGAATGAATAGCGAGGCGTCGGAGCGTGAAGCGGTGAACCCTATGGTAGCGGTGAATGTCGCGAAGCGATGGAACCAGGCTCTGGGGGCCTCTTTGAGACCATACAGAGACTTGGACAAGCGGCAAACATGATCACGGCAAGCGGTGTCGACAAAACCAACGGGTTGATAACAATAAACCGGTTCGTCAAGGACGCCGTGGAGGAAGGCATTCTTCACATCGAGCTGGTGCACGGGCCAGCCGTGGGAGCATGCCAAGGTGAGCACGGTATGGATCGTCACCGATTTAACCACTGGAGAGAAAGTCTCGCCAAAGTCGATGCCCAGACGTTGAGCGAAGCCGCGGACAACCCAACGGGCTTTGTAGCGCTCGAGGGTACCATTAACATTTGTTTTGTGCTGGAAGACCCATTTGCCGATGACTATATTTGTGTTAGGGGACGTGGAACAAGGGTCCAAGCGGAGTTGTCCATGAGTGCATCAAACTCGGATTGCATCGCCGCACGCCAGTTCAGATCTTGAAGAGCAGAACGAATGGAAGTTGGAATAGGAGAGATGACAGTGGCCTGAAGATTTGTGTATTTTGGGTTAGGCTGAAAAATCCTGTTCTTTATTTGAGTGAAAAAAAAAACAAAAATCCCGTGCTTAGAACGGTGATCATGGTATGAGAAACGTGAGTGGGAGGCGGCTCGCGAGATGCGTGAGAGGTTTTTTTTTTTGAGTAACAGATGCGTGAGAGGTGGGAGGCGTGGTCACGGGGGAAGGAGTTGGGCCAGCTGGTGGTGTTTGCGGCCCAGGAGGCGGAGAGGGTGTGGGCTGCGGCGACGTTGGGTGAGCCAGTTGGCGAGGAAGGAGGGGTCATGGTGGACGGCGGCCATGCAGGATCGACGTAATCGTCGAGGGGGAGGATCGCTAGCTGATCCGTTCACATCGGAAGGAGATGGAGGCAGCGTTTTGAAAGGAAAAATAGATTCCACAAATGTTACGTGCCAACAAAATAGGATGCGACGGGTGAGAGGGTTGTAACAACGATAGAATTTGCGAGGAATACACATGCAGCTGAGAGAGGGGAAAGTTTGTTGGGGGTAGTGGCGAGGAAGTTGGGGTAACAGAGACAACCAAACACGCGTAGGTGGCGCAGATCAGGCATGGACCCAAAAAGAAGTTCGTAGGGTGTGGTGATAAGATTGGGCTTGCATGGCCGCCTGTTGAGGAGATAGGTAGACGTGGCTAAGGCTTCGGCCCACCAACAGGGAGGCATGGAGGCGTGTAGGAGAAGTGTGCGAACGCCATTGTTTAGGGTGCGGAGAATCCGTTCGGCCTTCCCGTTTTGCTGAGAAGTGTATGGACATGTGAGTCGAAAAAGGTTGCCGTGGGATGCAAGGAGGGATCGGTTGGCGAGGTTGTTGAATTCACGTCCATTGTCGGTTTGAAAGGCGAGAATAGGACGAGAAAATTGGGTTTGCACGTAGGCATAAAATGTGACAAGAAGGCCATGAACTTCAGATTTATGACGGACGGGAAAGGTCCATACATAATGGGTATAATCATCAAGAATCACCAAATAATATTGATAGCCAGATACACTTAGTAGAGGACTCGTCCATAAATCGCAATGACAAAGTTCAAAAGGGAAAGAGGTATGGAAAGAAGATGAACTAAAGGGGAGTCTGGTATGTTTTCCTAGTCGACACGCATCACAGTGGGTCGAGACACTTTTATTGTAACTAAAATCGAAATAGGCAGAAGCTCTGGCAAGGACGGCGGCGCCGGGGTGGCCAAGGCACTGGTGCCACAGGTCGGCGGTGACGGCGGCGGTGAGGCAGTGCCGTGATGGAGCGAAGGTGTAGAGGTCGCCGGGGGATTCACATCGGTGAAGCACCGTCTTGGTGGCCAGATCCTTAGTAGAAAAGCCATATGGGTCAAATTCAATTGAAACGGAATTGTCTTGGGTTAAAGAGGTAGAACCGACACCGGTAATGGGTAAAAGAGAACCATTGCCGACGACGATGAAGGAGGGGGAAGAGAGGTCGGGAGGGGAGAGGTGTTATACCAGAACCAGAGCTCATGTGTGATGTGGCGCCGCTGTCAAAAACCCACTCGCCGCCAGGAGCAGTAGGGGGATGCAGAGCCATCTGGTTCATCGCGGCGATGAGGGGCGGCCTGGTCCCATTGAGGTGAGGACGAGGGCATAGCTGTGGCATGATGAGCTTGAGGCGCGGGCGGCACGGATGGGCGAGCACCAAGTAGGCCTTGGAAGGGGCCGGCGACTATCATGGGAGGGGGCGGCCCGGAGGAAGGTCCACCGAAGATGTCCCCGTCGGAGGAAGAGCCGCCGGAGGGGGTCTGCTTGCGCCTCTTCTGCCGGCCGTGATTCCCGGAGGAGCCGGATGAGCTGCCGGCAGCGGGAGTGTTGGGGACGAGCAGAGCCGGAGGCGGGAGGGCCTAGTGGAAGGAGGCTGGTGCTGGAGCGGGTGCCACGGGTTTGGCCGGGAAGTAGGTGCCGGCCCGGGCGAGCAGGGCCGTGCGAGCAGTGATGCGCGTCAGCCTGCTGAGGCGCTGCTCCTCCAGCTGAAGGAAGCCCCGAAGCTTGATGAAGGAGGGCCGGCGACCGCGCGTCATGCGCGACACCGCATGCCGGAACCGTTCGTCGAGGCCCCGCATGACGTTGTGGACGAGCTCATGATCTTTGATGCGGTGGCCGAGATCCCACAGCGTATCAGCCATTTGCTTGAGCCAGGACGTGTAGTCGAAGACCGAGAGATCGCCCTGAACGAAGCTGTGGAATTCGTCCAGAAGGTAGGTGATCTGGGCGTCCCGATTGCTGCGGAAGAGGGAGCGGATCGAACGCCAGACGGACTAGGCCGTGTCCTTGCGGTCCTCGACGATCTCCAACGTCGAAGGAGTCATGGTGGCATTGTACCAGGAAAGGACGGCGAAGTCATTGAGCACCCAATCGGAGGTGGCGTGCACCGGCGAGCTGTCGACATGGTCGGTGAGGCCGAACTTGGCGAGGGCAGAGAGAAACTGGCGGCGCCACATGCCGTAGTTCTCCTTCTCGTAGTTGAGAGTGACGAGAACGTGGTCTCGGATGCAAAGAGATTGGACCTGGACGGTGGGAAGGGTTTGACTCGCGACTGGAAGATCGAACTGCTCGCCATCGGAGGACGAGTCGCTGGCAGAAGAGTTGCTGGAGGAAGAACTCATGGCGGCGTGGGGTGCGAGAGGGCAGCGGAAGATGAGGATCTCGCTAAACTGATACCATGTTGGAACAGGATTGAGCAGAGAGAGAGGTTGTGCAACTCATGTCTCATTATCTGGAGGTTACACAGTTTATATACATACACGGCTCAACAGAAAGAACTCAACGCAAGGCCTGAAAACTAGCCATATACAAGGCCCACTAACACACGACTAACACACGTTCGCTAACAATAGTGGTACGTACCCGGTCCGATTCAGGCACTCAGATAACTTTGAAGGTCAACAATCAACATCATACAAGAACTACTCCAAGCAGAAAATGTTTCAGATTGTTTGGTGCAACATAAGTTTCGCAAATGATATAATTTACAATACGCACCAGCATTTTAGATAATCCTGTTGCACCCAAAAAAATAAAAATAGTGTCTAGACATAGTAGTACTTGTGTGATGTTGCCCTGCAGCTTCGAGTCCAAATCTTTTATTGTTGGGAGACATGAAAAAGTGGGTTTTTTTATGCACAAAACTTCGATGCAAAATTGGACGGTCGAGATAAAGGGGTGCATCTACATGGGGGCTCAACTATAAGTCTCTCTTTCTTACATCATTATAAAGTACAGCTCCTTGTAATTCATATTACTGAAGATGCAACTCGAAATCTCTAGGCTTCGAAGGCAGTGGCATTGTGTTGTACTAGTGATCTAGTACATAAAACATACTTTGGCATGCTTGGCAAACTTTGCAAGAGTATATCTCAGACATGAGTCACCATATACATTGTTAGTGTCTCAATGTAGTCCATGACCTGTTTTCTGATGTGCCTTCATCAATATAGCATTGATACTTAGGTAAAGAAGATTATTGTGATAGATTTCACAAGGATGGGGTGAAGGGTGTTGATGCCCTTACATAAGGGCTTGGTTTTGAGAGGATAGATCAATTGTGGCTATGAGACCCGTCCGAACGATCAACTAGTATTGCACTTCCAAGCTAAGTATGCAGTTGAAAGGATTATATAGTGTAGTTATACATGTGAGAGATGAGATATTAGAAGAATACTGAATAGAGGATTTTTATGGTACCATGGTACTTTAGGGGAAGGATCGACACACTGGTCAAATTCTAATGGTGCATCTTCAACATGCTACTTTGAAGCTTTGGTCCCTGTCAGTCTCTCTGAACTAAACTGCACAACTGACTTCTAATGATTGAGCAGCGCCTGTCTCGATCTTGCGGAGTTCTGGCGCGTCACCCCTCGACCAATTTAGAGGGAATACCCTATTGTACTCTTAGATAGTTGGAGATATGGTGGTGTAGCTGATCTTGCTCATTTTGACAAGGTTTGACAATCATAGACCTGGTGTTCTATGGAGTTGTAATGAACAGTATGAAACAATGTTTGCAGTGAAATCCATACGTGGTTTTTCCAATGATCATCTCACTTTCATGCCAGGCCAAGGAATCTGTTTCGGTCTCTAGTTTGTTCTATTCTTTTACGCAAGTCTTTGATTTCACTGGAATAGTCAGGTCATGACGTAGAAGGAATTTTGGAGGCAGAAAGGAGCTGCTCTTGGTGTCGACCTACTAGGGCCTGCCTGCAACCTCGAATGACAACACTCGCGAGGAACATGGGTTAGGGTGGCATGTGTTGTGCACCTTCACCTATGAGGCGGCGGCTTCAACACCAGGAGATTTGCAGGACAAAAACCAGCGTTTATGGAGACATGATAGACATATCGTGCTTTGTTTTCATTGCAGCCCCTCCCTTGATCCTTGTCAGGTGCGCCTTCATAACCCACAAGTATAGGGGGTCGCAACACCTTTCGAGGGTAGAGTATTCAACCCAAATTTATAGATTCGATAAAAGGGGAGCCAAAGAATATTCTTGAGTATTTACAGTTGAGTTGTCAATTCAACCACACCTGGATAACTTAGTATCTGTAGCAAAGTGTTTAGTAGCAAAAATGGTATGATAATAAAGGTAACGGTAGCAAAAGTAAAGATAAATGTTTTTGGGTTTTTGTAGTAGTTGTAACAGTAGCAACGGAAAAGTAAATAAGCGAAGAACAATATATGAAAAGCTCGTAGGCAATGGATCAGTGATGGATAATTATGCCGGATGCGATTCCTCATGCAATAGTTATAACACAGGGTGATATAGAACTAGCTCCAATTCATCGATGTAATGTAGGCATTTATTCCGTAAATAGTCATACATGCTTATGGAAAAGAACTTGTATGATGTCTTTTGTCCTATCCTCCCGTTGAAGCGGGGTCCTAGTGGAAACTAACGGATATTAAGGCCTCCTTTTAATAGAGAACCGGACCAAAGCATTAACACATAGTGAATACATGAACTCCTTAAACTACGGTCATCACTGAGAAGTATCCCAATTATTGTCACTTCGGGGTTGTTGGATCATAACACATAATAGGTGACTATGGACTTGCAAGATAGGATCCAGAACACACATATATTCATGAAAACATAATAGGTTCAGATCTGAAATCATGGCACTCGGGCCCTAGTGACAAACATTAAGCATAGCAAAGTCATAGCAACATCAATCTCAGAACATAGTGGATACTAGGGATCAAACCCTAACAAAACTAACTTGATTACATGGTAAATCTCATCCAACCCATCACCGTCCAGCAAGCCTACGATGGAATTACTCACACACGGTGGTGATCATCATGAAATTGGTGATGGATGATGGTTGATGATGATGACGGCGACGAATCCCCCTCTCCGGAGCCCCGAACGGACTCCAGATCAGCCCTCCCGAGAGAGATTAGGGCTTGGCGGCGGCTCCGAGTCGTGAAACGCGATGAAACTTTCTCTCTGATTTTTTTCTCCCCGAGACGGAATATATGGAGTTGGAGTTGAGGTCGGAGGAGGTCCAGGGGGCCCACGAGATAGGGGGCTGCGCCCTAGGGGGGGCGCCCCCCTGTCTCGTGGACAGGCCGTGGGCCCCTTGGCACTAATTCTTTCGCCAAAAATTGTTATTAATTCCAAAAAGTGCCTCCGTGGATTTCCAGAACATTCCGAGAACTTTTCTTTTCTACACATAAGACAACATCATGGCAGTTCTGCTGAAAACAGCGTCAGTCCGGGTTAGTTTCATTCAAATCATGCAAGTTAGAGTCCAAAACAAGGGCAAAAGTGTTTGGAAAAGTAGATACATTTGAGACGTATCAACTCCCCCAAGCTTAAACCTTTGCTTGTTCTCAAGCAGTTCAGTTGATAAACTGAAAGTGATAAAGAAAAACTTTTACAAACTCTGTTTGCTCTTGTTGTTGTAACATGAAAAGCCAGCATTCAAGTTTCAGCAAATATTATGAACTAACCATACTCACAATAACACATAGGTCTCACAATTACTCATATCAATAGCATAATCAGCTAGCGAGCCATAATAATAAAGCTCGTATGACAACTCTTTCTCAAAATAATTATAACATGATATAACAAAATGGTATCTCGCTAGCCCTTTCTGAGAACGCAAAACATAAATGCAGAGCACCTTTAATAATCAAGGACTGACTAAACATTGTAATTAATGGTAAAAGAGATCCAGTCAAGTCATACCCAATATCAACCAATAATAATGATTGCAAATGACAGTGTGCTCTCCAGCGGGTGCTTTTAATAAGAAGGGATGACGACTCAACATAATAGTAAATAGATAGGCCCTTCGCAGAGGGAAGCAGGGATTTGTAGAGGTGCCAGAGCTCAATTTTAAAATAGAGATTGAATAACATTTTGAGCGGCATACTTTCGTTGTCAACGTAACAACTATGAGATGGCTGTATCTTCCATACTAAATGCATTATAGGCAGTTCCCAAACAGAATGGTAAAGGTTTATACTCCCCCAACCACCAACAAGCATCAATCCATGGCTTGCTCGAAACAACAAGTGCCTCCAACATACAACAGCCCTGGGGGAGTTTTGTTTAATTATTTTGATTTTCTTTGATCTTTTTGGATCATGGGACTGGGCATCCCGATTACCGGCCCTTTCTCGTGAATGAGGAGCGGAGTCCACTTCTTGTGAGAATAACCCACCTACCATGGAAGATATAGGCTGCCCTAGTTGAAACGTGAGCTGCTCGAGCATACAAAACAGAATTTCATTTGAAGGTTTGGAGTTTGGCACATACAAATTTACTTGGAACAGCAGGTAAATACCGCATATAGGTAGGTATAGTGGACTCATATGGAACAACTTTGGGGTTTAAGGAGTTTGGATGCACAAGCAGTATTCCCGCTTAGTACAAGTGAAGGCTAGCAAAAGACTGGGAAGCGACTAACTGAGAGAGCGACAACAGTTGTAAACATGCATTAAAACTAATTTACACAGAGTGCAAGCTTGAGTAGGATATAATCCACCATGAACATAAATATCGTGAAGGCTATGTTGATTTGATTCAACTACATGCGTGAACATGTGCCAAGTCGAGTCACTTAATACATTCAAAGGAGGATACCATCCCATTATTTCACATCATAATCATTCTAATAGCATGTTGGCACGCAAGGTAAACCATTATAACTCATAGCTAATCAAGCATGGCACAAGTAGCTATAATCTCTAAATGTCATTGCAAATATGTTTACTTCATAATAGCTGACTTAGGAACGATGAATCATCATATTTACAAAAAAAGAGGTCGAGTTCATACCAGCTTTTCTCATCCCAATAAGTCCAGCATATATCGTCATTATTGCCTTTCACTCGCATGACCGAACGATGTGTATAATAATAATAGTGCACGTGCATTGGACTAAGCTGGAATCTGCAAGCATTCAACTCAAGATAGAAGACAAAGTAATATGGGCTCTAAGTTAAATAAACAATCATGCGTATAAGAGCCACTAAGCAATTTCAAAATGGTCTTCTCGACCCCCAAAAGAAAGAAAATAAAATAAAGCTATTTACACGTGAAAGCTCCCAACAAGTAAGAAGAAGAACTAGAAATCTTTTTGGGTTTTCATTTTAATTCCTACTACAAGCATGGAAATAAAACTAACTAATTTTTTTGGTTTTTCTCAAGTTTTATCAAACACACAAGAAGAAAACTAGAAAAAGAAATTTAAACTAGCATGGATAATACAATGAAAGAGTATGAGCACCGACGACTAGTGTGTGAACATGAATGTAAAGTCGGTGAGAAATACGTACTCCCCCAAGCTTAGGCTTTTGGCCTAAGTTGGTCTAATACCAATGATCGCCTGGCTGATATCCATCAGAGTAACTGGGGTAGTACTGAGATGCAGAGGCGACCGCCTCCTGAGCAGGAGCGTGTTGGCGAGCTGCCTCCGTTCCCCTCTCATATTTGGTTGCTTCTTCCCTGGTGACAACATATCTTCCTTTTGCCTGATAATCAAAAAGGTAGGGAGCAAGAAGAGTAACAGGGACGACGTGGTGTCTATCATAGGTTAGTCGATAATGGAGGAATTTTTCATTCCTCTCAAGAAAATTATGATCAAACATAGCTTCTTTATCCAAATAAACAGGAGGTACAAGCATACCCCCCTCTCGTGGAGCTATATTATGAAAATTAGCCACACGGGTTGCATAAATTCCTCCAAAGAAATCTCCCCTTCTACTATTATTCTGCAACCTACGTGCAACTATTGCCCCCAAGTTATAACCTCTATAACCTGACACAGCACTCTTGAGGACACAAAGATCAAGAGCACACATGTGACATACTTCGTCCTTACCGTTAATGCATGTACCAATAAAGAGAGCAAAATAATGTATATGCTCCCTATGGTAGCTTGTGCTACATCCCTAGATTCTCCCACAGTAATGCTAGCAAGAAAATCTCTAAGTTCAGATTTGCGAGGATCATTAATATTACCCCACTGCGGGAGTTTGCAAGCAGTTGTGAAATCCTCTAAATCCATGGTATAAGATGTATCATAAATATCAATCATGACACTAGGAGAATAACGTGCAGAAATATATTCGAACCTTCGCACAAAGGAATCAGTCAATTGATAATATTGAGGACACTTATCTTGTAAGAAGTCCTCCAGCTCGTCATTACGCACATACGCGTCAAATTCCTCCTTGAAGCCTGCTTCGACCATAAAATCATTGAATGACCACTCACAAGCCTGTACATTTGCGTCCCTTGGAAAATTAACATCTTGTTCACATACAGCAATCCTTGGCCCTTTCTTTGCCGAGGAACCACCTTGTTACATTCTTCTAAGCATATTTCTTTTTCTGAAAATTTCTAAAATTTTAGTAACTTCAAGATAAAAGTGAATAAACTAAGCAAGATTGATAGCAACTACTCCTACAAGTGCCTAGAGCCTATATCATGCATTGGAATTGCTTGGGACCTCAAAAATTTAACATGCAAGCTCAAGAACATGGTCACCTATGCAGCAAAAATTTGCAATGAATAAAGCACTGGAACAAAAACTAATTGGACAAATGGAGGAGTCACATACCAAGCAACAATCTCCCAAAGCAGTTTTGCGAATGGAGCTTTGAGCTAAGAGATCCAAAATCGTAGCAAAATGAGGTAGAACTCGTGCTTGAGCTGGATGGGGATTTTTTTGGGTAGAAGATGAAGTGTGTGGGTGCTGGCATAAGTGTAGGGGAGCCACCAGGGGCCCACGAGATAGGGGGCGCGCCCTACGGGGGGGGGGGGGGGCGCCCTTCTCTCTCGTGGCCTGGTGCTTGGCCCTCCTGCAGTGTTTTCAGTGCCTAAAATACTCAAATATTCCAGAAAAAATCATACTAAATTTGCAGGGCATTTGGAGCACTTTTATTTGCGGACTATTTTTTAATGCATGGATAATTCAGAAAACAGACAGATAATACTATTTTTGCTTTATTTAATCTAAATAACAGAAAGTAAAAAGAGGGTACAGAAGGTTGTGCCTTCTAGTTTCATCCATCTCGTGATCATCACAATGAATCCAGTAACAAGGTTGATCAAGTCTTGTTAACAAGCTCATTCCGAATAACACGGAACCGGAGAAATTTCGAATAACACTAAGTTACCTCAACGGGGTTATGAAAATCCCCAACAGTAAGAATATCATACTTTTTCAATAGAATTGATGCTATGAACTTGAGATTGTTTCCTCGGAAAGTGTACCGTATGCTCATTACCATTAACATGAAAAGTGACATTGCCTTTGTTGCAATCAATAACAGCCCTGCGGTATTAAGAAAAGGTCTACTAAGGATAATAGACATACTATCGTCCTCGGGAATATCAAGAATAACAAAGTCCGTTAAGATAGTGACATTTGCAACCACAACAGGCACATCCTCACAAATACCGACAGGTATAGCAGTTGATTTATCAGCCATTTTCAAAGATATTTCAGTAGGTGTCAACTTATTCAATTCAAGTCTACGATATAAAGAGAGAGGCATAACACTAACCGCGGCTCCAAGATCACATAAAGCAGTTCTAACATAATTTCTTTTAATAGAGCATGGTATAGTTGGTACACCCGGATCTCCAAGTTTCTTTGGTATTCCACCCTTAAAAGTGTAATTAGCAAGCATGGTGGAAATTTTAGCTTCCGGTATCTTTCTTTTGTTTGTAATGATATCCTTCATATACTAAGCATAAGGATTTACTTTACACTACTAGGAAAAGGCCTACTAATGGCGCACTGGTTTTGCCTACTAATGGCGCATTACCAGTGCGCCATTAGTAGCATGCCACTAGTATATTTTACTAATGGCGCACCACTGGTGCGCCATTAGTATCTGGTATACTAATGGCGCACCAAGCAGTGTGCCATTAGTATGTTACACAATGCGCCATTAGTGTGCCTCCCGGGGGGGCCATACCTAAGCATGTGCTTTGTCATACTAATGGCGCATGCTATGTTGATGCGCCATTAGTATCCTTTGGCATGCTAATGGTGCACCTGGTGGTGATGCGCCATTAGTATGAATATTTGGTTTTTTTCTACTTTTCTGATTTTTACACAGGTTACAAAATATATTATTGGACAGAATTTAGATAGCAGCACACAGCAACATCAGATTCATGGAATACAATAGAAGATTAGTCTCCGAATACAATTCGTCATATTAGTCTCCGAATTCAAAAGACCGAACAAAGATAAAACATTACAAGTCTCAATACCGCGAGTATCGAGTTTGTCTTCACATTACAAGTCGATATCGATCATCTAAACTATCATCACATAGAAGAGAGGTGTGGTCATCACGATGAGCATCATCGCAATCAAACTGGTCTTCATCCGGTTCCTCCAACGCTCCCTCCTCTCTCCCGCTAGATAGCGGGCGTGTCTAGATTCGGCCTCCGCCCTAGTGGTGTACCCTTTGTAACTGTTACCGCTGAAACGGTGAACCTATCTCCAGCACTCCTCCCAGTCGCCATAGACTCCGGGAACCTTACCCTTGTACACGACATACGACGGCATCTCTATGCACAAGCCAAACAACAGACAATACATAAGCAATATGTAAGTATGCAACAAAAGGATCGGATGAGAAAAGCAAGACATTAATAGCACGATTCATGGTCCTACTAATAAATAGCATCGATTACATCTAAGTTGAACGACTGTCCAAACCAAAGAGACATACGAATTCATTAAAGTTTAATTACAACATGAGCCAATCAATGTTTCAGAACTACACATTACTACTTTCGACTTGACTCATCGGACAGGAGCGTGGATGAAGCCGCCGTCTGTCATGATGGTCATGAAATCGCGGTCGTTGTCACCCTGCATTTGTAGCATTCCATCTATCTCATTGTTGGACGGTTGATATCTGAGAAAGAACTACCCCGACGTATGAAGGACATCTTGATGGATGATGTCCGCAAAGTCCGACTGGATGCGAAAGAATTCTTGTCTGAGGTCCGCGTCCTGGATTGCCGACAAGTTCGCGGCCCAATCTTTGAGATTATCTGGTAGCAGAAGTTGATGATGGTCCCTTACGATCGTCCGCATGTGATGGAGGGCGTAGTAGGCATCCTTCTGACCACCAGGCGGCTGCTTGATGCAGCAGAACTTCGTATTGTGTGAGAACATGTGCTTGCCGTACTTACGAATAGTCCTGGTGAAGGTGCCTCTAGATTTGGTGTAGCCGGGGAGAACATCATCAAGAACTTTCTTGACATTTGTGTAGTCTATCTTGGAGTTACGGTTCGGGTCGAAATACGAGGCCATGGAATATTTCGGGCTTAAAAGGATGAGTGTGCAATGTGTTCCATTGCACAGAACATGGAATGTTAGAAAAAAAAGAATGATCGAAATCTAAGAAATCATATGTTACGGGGCGGTTAAGGGATGACTTACTCGGGAAAGTAAGCCACAAGGAAGTTATCCTTATCTGGGTTTGCCAGAATGACGCCTTCGAGGTGTGAACTCGCAACTTGGCGGTCCCCAGCGCTGCTCAAGTGCTTGGCACGCATGTAGAACGGGTCGACTATCACGATGTCCGGGGTCTTGTCTCTAATGGTCCGCATCTCCATACTCAGCGAAGACAGCCGAACGAAGGTGTAGTGCAGCGGATGAAGGTTAAGCATAGCAAAGATGTCATCAAACCGCAGGACGATCGTACCCTCGATATCGCCATCCACAAAGCCCTTGCCCTTTGGCACTTGGCCACGAAAACCGGGTATTCCACATCCTTCTCTCTGAGACGCCGCTTCTCCAAAGAAAGAACACTTTCGGGCAGACTCCGTATAGCACCGGTTGCAGCATTCAGCATATTTGGTGGTAGCATCGCCCTACCCGCCACATGCACCCTCCTCGAGATATCCTTAGGTGAAGGTGGCCCGTCCTGAGCACGGATCGAACTCGGTGCCGGCTAGCTCGCACCGACGCCCTTGTTAGTCTTTCGTTTCCGTCCCTTCTTCTTGATCTCCTGTAATGGGACTGAGTTCTGCTCACAGACCGCCTTCTTGAGCGTGTTGGGGCTGATAATATTTCGCACCTCAGCTATCTGAGGCTTGGTGAAGGCGGGAGCTAGAGGCGTCTCCTCAGAACTGAACGCCAGACGACGCCTGTTGCAATTGGATTACTCCGCCGTACCAGCTAGATTGCGGTCGTCTTGGTTGGGTTCTTGAGAAAGAGGCCCGCAGAACTCGTCAGTGTACCCATGTTCGGCAAAGTACTTATCGACTTTGGTAAATGTACCATCGTCGTTGTCATCGTCGTCCGGATCCTGTGCCATAGGGCTGTCCGGATCCTGTGCCATAGGGATGTCCGACATAGGGATGTCCGGCAGGCCCGGTAGCGTTGCGGCATTCTTGCCATAGCTTGGCGCCGGCATGACTGGCGGTCTTGTCTGTGGGGTGGTGTCCCCCGCCCCCAAACGAATCTCGCTCTTCGGCCAAAGCGGGGGCCAATTTACGCAGGCCTGAGGGTCATCTCATCTTCTTCGTTGGCCCCAGCGGGTCGAACCGGAGGTAATAGCTCGTCGCAGCCTGGCAGCACCCGAACCACTTCAACCCTATACATTGTGGCTGGCATCGGATTACCGTGGAACATGGGGTTGCCCGGTTGAATGATTCTGCCCTTGGCGACATCGACCAACTCGGCGCCCACGAAGTGCAGAAGAGTGCAAGGAACGTCGGCGGTGCCCTGCGAAAATATGTATAGGGCGTCAGGGATGCCCAGTCAAAGGCAAGGAGATGAAGTCATCGGCCGAGAGGCTTAGTTACCGTGATGCCGTCGAGATCGGCTAATGTCGAGGCACCGCCAACGGTGGGCGTGCAACTGACGGAGGGGGCGCTTGCTGGCGAGGTGCCGTCAGGCATACACCTGGGTGCATTAAGCTCCAATGCCCGTGCCGGCGCCGGAGACACGAATACTGCCTCCGCCGGAGACACCAATGGTGCCGCCGCCGGAGACACCAATGGCGCTGCCGGAGACACCAATGGTGCCGCCTGCACGCTGTGCGAGTTGCTGGCCGTGAAGTTGGGAACCGGGGGAGGCCCCTGTTGGCCGCCCGCAATCCACGTCGTCAGCCCATGAATCAACCTAGGCACCATGGCGTTGAGCTTCGTTCCCAGTTGTTGTTCCACTTGCCCTTGGACAAGCTCCGGAATCCGCGCCACTTGTGCCTTGAGTGCTTCAACCTCGCGCGTCTGGCTTTCCGAGCTGGCCTTTTTCTCCTTCCGCACACCAGCGGTATAGTATGACCCCCATTTTGTGGACAAGCCTTTGCCGGCCACATGACCAGCTGACGTCGACTTAGTGAGCTTATCCTTGCTTTTCATTATGTTCAACGCCCTATTTAAAGGGGTGTCGAAAGGGGAGCTCTGAGACGACCCCGCGCTAGTGCTTTCAGTGTCCTGCGAAAGGAACGTGAACCATTTAGAAATATTGGGATTAATTAGAGTGCAACCATATGGAGCTAATTACGCGGGGGTGTATTCCTTACCAGAACAAGCTCAAGCGCCCTGGTCTTCGGATCCGTGGTAAGCTCCTTTGTTATCGGGTCCTCCTTGTACCGGGCCCTGACATAGTTCCTGCTCTGCTTGTTACCGCTATATTTCTCGAAGCGGGGCGGTAGGCCTTGCTCGGCATGCTTCGCGTCCTCCTTGTCCCATATAGGCTCCGCCACTCTGTAACCGCCGGGGCCGAGTTTGTGTTCCCCTAAGTTCAACTTGCGCATTTCTTTCCCCCACTGACTTGATTCGGAGGTTGCTCTGCTCTCGCACTTGATCTTGAACTCCTTGTACTCATCTTCGCTCATCAAAGGATATTTCGCCTTGATCTTCTCATAAGTATCACCTTTATCAATCATTCTCTTCACTGCGCTTCTCCAAGTAGACAGGGCCGTGCTCATCTTCGTGAGGGCGGCACTGTTACTTTATTCCCTGAGAGGCGTGTGTTTTCAAATCCGGCGGGGAACTTGTATCGTTCATGCAGCTTCGTGAAGAGGAGGTTGCGCAAATTCCCATGGTCCTTATTCCTAAGGTTATCGGTGTTGATCGAGACGGTGCTCCGGAGAATGCACCCGAGCTGAAGCGCGTACCCCTTGACTATATGTTTGGGTTCCGTTGGATTCCCGTCGGAGTCCACTTGAGTGAATTCCTCCTTGAGGGTGAGGAGCGCATTCGGGCGCCGGCCCTTCCTTTGCTTCTTCGGTTGGCTGCCATCTGTGTGTGCGCCGCCATCATCAGTGGTGGCATCCTCGGCGGCACCATCAGTGGTGTCATCCCCGATGCCACTAGGGGTTGTGTAATCAGGATCGGTGTCTTCCGCGGCGTCCTCAAAGCGGTGAAGTTGTTCCTCCATCTCCTGGGACAGCTCCTAGAATTGCTTGTCGCCTGAACCACCGGCCTCATCGTTGTGGGCCATGTTTTGCTCTAAATAGGAAAAAAGTTTGGTCAAAAAGTTGGTTATTGTCAAGGAACAAGATCATGGTCTCATCATTTAGGGTTTGTCGACACCGAGGCATCCTAAAAGCTAAGCTTTTATCATTTAGGGTTTGTCGATGCCAGGCACCCTAAAAGCCTAAGCCGAGGCACCCTAGGTTGGGCCTAATCACTTGGCACTAATCACTTGGCTCTATTGCCACCTATGTTGGGTTTATCATCTAGGGTTTATCGATGCTAAGGAGAATTCTAAGTTGGGCCTAATCACTTGGCTCTATTGCCACCTATGGTTTAATGCAGCAAGAATGGCGGGGCAGTTGATCCTACTTAACTAAGTACTAAGATACCCCGGCCCATGAATTAGTCGCAAGTACCCCATATGTCCTAATTTTAGCAAAGTCATGCTAAAATTCACAGAAAATTTCAGCATGACCTTTGCTGAAAATAGGACATATGGAGTACCCGAATTTGCCGGAACGGAAGTTAATCGACATTCCGGCAAACTCAAGGGCCTCTCGGGGTACCTGGAATTTCATGATAAACTGCCAACAAAATCACATGGAGTACTTGACATAGTACTTGCCATAGTAACAGTCAATGTGCCTCTGTATGTATGTGTGTGGTGTCTAGATGCCAGCCACAGGTCAATGGCCATGCCACTACACTGCTTTGATTCTGTTTCTGATGGAGCTTTGTGCCACTAGGTGGCCTGTTTGAAGTGAAATAATCAGCATGGGCAACTGGTATTGGATTCACAGTGTAAATGATGGATGAAAAGGTATTGTGCCCAAGTACAACATTTAACCATGCAATGCAGATAATCATTTTTTTCTCACAGTACTTTTCCCAAGTAATAATAAACTAAATAACTAAGTAATCCAAATGAGGAAATAGAAAATAGCTGGCTGCAACAACATAGCAAGCCTTCACTTACACAAGAATTCATTTCAAGCATCATTTATTATCTGAAACAGATCATGCTAAAGATACATGATACATCATTTCAGGCATCATTTAATATCAGTACAACTAATTAGCAGTACTTAAACAAGTTAAGCTACTGAGTACAGTACTCTGGGAATACACAACTGGGGCTATTGCCAAGGAACAATTGAGAGATGTTTGTGATATTACCTAGGTGTTTTGGGATGGAACCTATTAGTGTGTTGTTGCTAAGGTCCAAGTCCTAGGCAGATTGGGATGGAACCTGTTAGTGTGTTGTAGCAAAGCCACAACTCCTCTAATTTCTCAAGATAACCTAGTTGTCGAGGGATGTGTCCAGAAAGTTGGTTGATGTCAAGATACATGCTGATTAATTTTTGTTTCGGTTGAGAATCGGGCACCTTCTAGGTCAAGAAAATTGGGCACGACCTTTGCTAATTTTCTTGACCTAGGAGTGCCCCATTCTCAACCGAAACGGAAATTAATCAACATTTCAGGAGAAAGGGGTAACGAAATGATGGGGCAAATGTGCCAGGCACCACAATGTGATCACAGAAACAAAGCAGCACCACAATGTGCCTCTGTATATATGTGTGTGCTGTCTAGATGCCAGCCATAGGTCAATGGCCATGCCACGACACTACTCCATGTCACTTCTGCTACTGCCAAGCATGGGAGGTGCTATCTTTGATTCTTTTTCTGATGGAGCTTTGTGCCACTACAAAGCATTGAGTATCCACCAACCTAACAAACAGTACAATGCAAGTCAGGTGACTAAGATTCCTAGTACAACATTTAACAATGCAATGCATATAATCATTTTTTCTCATAGTACTGTTCCCAAGTAATAATGAACTAAATAACTGAGTAATCCAAATGAGGAAACAGAAAACAGCTGGCTGCAATAACATAGCAAGCCTTCACTTACACAAGAATTCATTTCAGGCATCATTTATTATGTGAAACAGATCATGCTAAAGATACATAATACATCATTTCAGGCATCATTTAATATCAGTACTACTAACTGGCAGTACTTAAACAAGTTAAGCTACTCACTAAAGTACTGGCTACTCACTTAAGCTAGAAGCTACAAGTTAAACACATTTGTAGCACTGAGAAATAATGCAACTAGGAGCAGGGAGTATAATGGCAATCATGTAGCAAACTTCTCTGTTGATGCATTGGAATGGTTACAGCGGTGGATCTCCTATGCAGTTAATTAGAAGGGTGCAATTATACTAGTAGAAAAAGGGTCAAACGTGCAGCACATTAGTGCCGGTTTGTATTAGAGCCGGCACTAATGTGTACATTAGTGCTGGTTCCAATGGCTAGCCGGGCAGCTCTCATTAGTACCGGTTCGTGGCTAACCTTTAGCACCGGTTCGTGCCACGAACCGGTGCTAATGAGGGTGGTGGCAGGATGTTGTCAGTCTGGGCCCCCTCCAGCACCTTTAGTACCGGTTCGTGGCACGAACCGGTACTAAAGGTCCTCCAACATATAAACCCTTCGTCCAGCTCGCTCTGTTCTTCCCCCTTTCCCCTCTCCTCTCCTCTCTGTTCTTCCTCTTCCCCTCGAGCTCATCACACATTTTGCCCAAAATTTGTCAAGATTTGAAGGCCCCATCCATTCAAGTGATCACAAAGGTTAGCAACTTTGTCCTTTCATCTCTCATTGCTAGATTAGCTCTTGCAATGCTTTATACAGTGACTAATTTGTGAGTTTAGTAATTTGGGAGGAAATATATATATATGTGCTAGTATTTAACTTATATGCAATTTGAGGTCAAAAATAACACTTATTTTGCATATGTAGGTGTGGTTTACTTAGTGCCTTCTAAATCTCTGTCGTAACCACCGTCGATCGCCCGCACCGTCCCGTCGCCGGCACCACCTTGTGGTGAGCCTCTTGTTCATGAAATTTTATATAAAAAATTGATGTTTGTGTGATTTGGATATATAGTTAATCATGTAATAATTATCTTACCCGTACGTTGTTTGTTATACATAGTGCCATGGTTTTGGTATCCGTCCCCGTCGGCCCTCATCCTTGTTATGATTCGGATGTGGTATATTCTCTTTTAAAACTATTTGTTGCATTTCGTGTTTATGACAAATTATGCCCATCAAGTTGACATAGATATTTTTATCTAGGAGGTATGTGAACCGGAAATTCCAACCGACCCTATTGTCGAGAGGTTAAATTTAGTTGAAAGAGAAAACGAGTACTTGAAAGAAAAATTGAAAAGAATTGAGGGGGAGAAGATGGAATTGGAGTTGCATGTTGCCGATGTCGTCGATGATCGCAAGATCAAGATGGAGAAAATGCGCTTGAAGAATAGAAAGATTAGAAAATATGCCATCGATAGTGAGGCTTGGTATCATTATGCTGTTGGATCAATTGTTACCTTAGTTGCGATCTTGATCGCATTTGTTGTTGCATTTAAATGCTTTAGCTAGAGAGTTATTTGTTTGTTGCATTCAAGTGTTGTATGAACTTTATATATGAACTTGTATTAATTTGGTCTATTCGGTGTTGTGTAATGAAGATGAGCCGGCAATGGATGTACGATGACCGATGCTCTCCCCAGTTCGTTGAGGGCGTGCATACTTTTCTGCTTGCGGCTAAGGCAAACAAGCGGGCGGATGGTTTTATGCCTTGTCCATGTGCTGGCTGTAAGAATGGTCACAATTACTCTACGTCAAGAACCATTCACGTCCACCTGTTTGACTCCGGTTTCATGCCCCACTATAATGTTTGGACCAAGCACGGAGAAAGAGGGGTTATGATGGAAGACAATGAAGAAGAAGAGGACGACGATAGCTATCCTGGCCATGGGTTCCCTGAATACGATGATACTACAATGGGGGAAGAAGCTGAGCCGGTAATGCGGGAAGAAGCTGAGCCGGCAATGCGGGAAGAAGCTGAAGAAGAGGCATCAGATGAGCCCGTTGATGATCTAGGTCGGGCCATTGCCGATGCAAAGAGAAACTGCGCAAGTGATTTGGAGAAGAAGAAGTTGCAGCGCATGTTAGAGGATCACAAAAAATTGTTGTACCCGAATTGCGTAGGTGACAAGAAAAAGCTGGGCACCACACTGGAATTGCTGCAATGGAATGCAGAGAATGGTGTATCTGACAAGGGATTTGGAAAGTTGCTGGTAATGATAAAGGATATGCTTCCAAAGGACAACGAATTGCCCGAGAGTACGTACGAAGCAAAGAAGGCTGTCTGCCCTCTATGGTTAGAGGTGCAGAAGATACATGCATGCCCTAATGATTGCATCCTCTACCGCGGTGAGTACGAGGATTTGAACGCTTGCCCGGTATGTGGTGCATTGCGCTATAAGATCAGCCGCGATGAGCCTGGTGATGTCGAGGGCGAGCGCCCCAGGAAGAAGATTCCTGCCAAGGTGATGTGGTATTCTCCTATAATACCACGGTTGAAACGTTTGTTCCAAAACAAAGAGCATGCCAAGGTGATGCGATGGCATAGAGAAGACCGTAAGAAAGACGGAAAGTTGAGAGTACCCGCTGACGGGTCGTAGTGGAGAAAAATCAAAATAAAGTACGGGAAGGAGTTTGCAGATGACGCAAGGAGCGTATGGTTTGGTCTAAGCACAGATGGCATTAATCCTTTTGGGGAGCAGAGCAGCAACCATAGCACCTGGCCTGTGACTCTATGTTTGTATCACCTTCCTCCTTGGTTGTGCATGAAGCGGAAGTTCATTATGATGCCAGTGCTCATCCAAGGCCCTAAGCAACCCGACAACGACATTGATGTGTACCTAAGGCCATTAGTTGAAGAACTCTTACAACTTTGGAATGGAACATGTGTACGTGCGTGGGATGAGCACATGGGGGAAGAATTTGACCTAAAGGCGTTGCTGTTCGTGACCATCAATGATTGGCCTTCTCTCATTAACCTTTCAGGACAGACAAACAAGGGATACCGCGGATGCACGCACTGTTTGGATGATACCGACAGTATATATTTGAATAGTTGTAAGAAGAATGTGTACCTGGGACATCGTCGATTTCTTCCGAGCAGGCATCCCGTAAGAAAGAAAGGCAAGCATTTCAAAGGTGAGGCGGATCACCGGACAAAGCCTCGCCACCGTACTGGTGCTGATGTAAATGATATGGTCAAGGATTTGAAGGTGATATTTGGAAAGGGTCCTGGCGGACAACCTATTCCGAAGGACGCGGACAGACGCGCACCCATGTGGAAGAAGAAATCTATATTTTGAGACCTGCCATATTGGAAAGACCTAGAGGTCCGCTCCGCAATCGACGTGATGCACGTGACGAAGAATCTTAGCGTGACCCTGCTTGGCTTCTTGGGCGTGTATGGGAAGACAAAAGATACACCTGAGGCACGGGAGGACCAGCAACGTATGCACGGAGAAGACGGCATACATCAGGGTCATGCAAGCTACGCTCTTACCAAAGAAGAGAAGGAAATCTTCTTTGAATGTCTGCTCAGTATTAAGGTACCGTTTGGCTTCTCGTCGAATATAAAGGGAATAATAAACATGGCAGAGAAAAAGTTCCAGAACCTAAAGTCTCATGACTGCCACATGATTATGACGCAACTGCTTCCGGTTGCATTGAGGGGGCTTCTACCGGAAAACGTTCGATTATCCATTGTGAAGCTATGTGCATTTCTCAATGCAATCTCTCAGAAGGTAATCGATCCAGAAATCATACCAAGGTTACAGAATGATTTGGTGCAATGTCTTGTCAGTTTCGAGTTGGTGTTCCCACCATCCTTCTTCAACATCATGACGCACGTCTTAGTTCACCTATGCGAAGAGATTAACGTTTTGGGTCCTGTATTTCTACACAATATGTTCCCCTTTGAGAGGTTCATGGGAGTCTTAAAGAAATATGTTCATAACCGTGCTAGGCCAGAAGGAAGCATCTCCAAGGGCCATCAAAATGAGGAGGTCATTGAGTTTTGTATTGACTTTATTCCTGACCTTAAGCCGATTGGTGTTCCTGAATCGCGGCATAAGGGCAGACTGGATGGAAAAGGCACGCTAGGAGGGGAACAAATAATATGTATGGACGGACATTCTCTCACTGAAGCACACTACACAGTTCTACAGAATTCCGCCTTGGTGGCTCCATATATGGATGAACACAAGAATTTGCTACGCTCCAAACACCCGGAGCGGTCTGATGACTGGATTACACGTGAACAAACCAGGAGTTTCGCCAACTGGTTGCAGACACGTATCATGCATGACACCTCTATTGAAGATGACCTGTACTTGCTGTCCCAGTTACCATCTTCGAATATAATTACTTTCAAAGGGTACGAGATAAATGGTAATACATTTTACACGATCGCCCAAGATAAGAAGAGCACCAATCAAAACAGTGGTGTCCGCTTTGATGCAGAAACCAAGACGAGAAAGGAAACATATTATGGTTATATACATGACATATGGGAACTTGACTATCGACGTGGTTTAAAGGTCCATTTGTTTCGGTGCAAATGGGTCAATATGACACGAGGTGGGGTAGCGGAAGACCCGCAGTCCGGAATGGCAACAGTGGATCTCAACAATCTTGCGTATGCAGATGAACCATTCGTCCTAGCCAATGATGTGGCACAGGTTTTCTATGTGAAGTACATGTCTACCAAGCCAAGAAAAAGAAAAGATAAGGAAGCGAATGCATCGTACGATGAGCCAAAGCGGCACATAGTTCTTTCTGGGAAGAGAAACATCCTGGGAGTGGATGACAAGACAGACAAGTCAAAAGATTATGAAAAGTTTGATGAAATTGCTCCATTCACAGTGAATATTGACCCGAGCATCCCGTTAAATGATGAAGATTTTCCATGGTTACGACGCAAAGGGACACACGCGAAGAGCAAGTTTCACACCTAAAGATCTGGGATGTGATAGGCTTCACACCCAGGAGGGAATGTCTGTAATAGTTAGGGTAGTTATGTGTTTTGGCATTTGAAACGCGAAAAAATTTTATGTGCAAACAAATTCTTTTTATGCATTTACTGATTTTTTTTCCAACTAAATGACCCTGAAATTGAAAAGCAATTCAAATGAACTCAGAAAAGGTTGAAAGTTGGCATGGTATCATCATTTCATACAGATAGCATGTGGAAGAAAGTAGAGAGGGTTACGGCAAAAACTGGATGCACTTCGTGTACAAAATGGACAATCTCTTTCGAAGTATCAGGGTTTCCGACGAAAACTGAACTGTTACAAAGGCATTTCATTTTTTAAATAACCTAAGCATGACTAAATTGAATATAATGATAAAACACACTAATATTAAACATAAGAAAAAAGAATCACTGAAAAAACTTTTTTCAAAGTTAAGTTATTCACAAACTAGTGATTCACACAAATTTCAAAATAATTCAAAATTTAAACTATTCAAATTTGAAATCTACCGGCACTAACAGAAAGTTTGTAATTTTTTGTACCTAAAGCAAAAATATTCACAAAGAAACACTAAACACAGCAAAAAACAACTCAAAAATAAATAATACAAAAAAATAAAGAAAAAAAATAAAGGAAAAAAAAGCGCGCCTACTGGGCCAAAGCGGCCTGCATACGACTAGCGACACAACCTTTCGTTGGGCCAGGATGCAGGCCCGCGAAGGCCCAGTAGGCCCACTAGGCGAAGCGGACAGGTAGGCCCAGTAGGCCTGCTTAGGAGAGGAGCTCGAGAGAGCTACCGCACTGGGGCTTATAAACCAGTGCGGTAGCCCCTCGACTAGCGAGGTGGGACTAAACTTGCCGCACCGCACCTGCGCCAGCGAACCACCTTTAGTACCGGGTTGTGGCACAAACCGGTACTAAAGGGGGGGCCTTTAGTACCGGTTTATGCCACCACCCGGTACTAAAGGCGGTCGCTTCCCGCCGCTTGGCCTGGCCAAAATAGGCCTTTAGTACCGGTTGGTGGCACCAACCGGTACTAAAGGTGCCCCCTATATATACAACACGTCCGAAAATTTCAGTTTCCCTCTCTGTTCGTTCCTCTGTTCCGTCGTCTTCGTCGCTATCGCCGCCGCCCTCGATCGTCTCCGACGTCGCCGCTCGTCTCCGTTGCCGCCCCCGTCCCCGTCGCCGCCCCTGTCCCCGTCGCCGCCCCCGTCCCCGTCGACGCCCCGGGCCCGTCCCCGTCGCGCCGTCCCCGTCCCCGTCGCTCCGTCCCCGCCGTCGCCGCCCCGGCCGTCGCCTCGCCGTCGCCTCTCCTCGCCGTCGCCTCGCCATCGCCGTCGCCCGGTGTGAGCCCTCCGGCCCCGAGCCCGTACACACACACACACACAAGCATGTTTAATTAGTTTAGATAATTAGTCTTTAATTAGTTTAGATTATTTAGATTATTATTTTGTATGTTTAATTAGTTTAGGTAATTAGTGTTTAATTAGTACACACACACACGTATTTTGTATGTTTAATTAGTTTAGATTATTTAGATTATTATTTTTTCACTATTATATATGTATGAATGCATGTTAGATGGATATAATTAGTGCTTAATCAGTTAGAAATTAGTGTTGTATAGAAATGTTAGAAATTAGTGTTATATAGAAATGTTAGAAATGTTAGAAATTTTAGTGTTATTTAGATTATTTAGATTAGCATAATTAGTGTTATATAGAAATGTTAGAAATTTTAGTTATCAAAATCCAATCATTAAAAAATGTTACTTTTTGCGGGCATATAGCTAGTATTTGTTCTCGACGATGCCCGGCCCGGATCCTCGCCGTCGACCCGTCCGCGACGACGTCCAGCCGACCCATGTCCGGGACTGGGCTCCGCCGGGCTGGCACTGGGAGGTGCTGCTTGGAGGGGCGTGCCGCTTGATGAGGAACCCGGCCGCGGGTCCCGTCGTCGACCCTGATCTCGTTTGGTGGTGTTCGCGTGGGCCAGTTTCGGTGCGGAGGGACCCGGCCCCGCCGGAGGTGGTACGTCGCCGTGTCAGGGAGGAGGACGAGCACGTCCATCGCTACATGGTTGCGTTAGAGGGCGGCAGGTTCTCCAATACGTGGCAGTATCTTCGGGGATCTCACTTCAGCTATGATCCTGTGAGGGTTCCTTCTCTTTGGGTGTCCACCGCCTGCGCCGGAGGAACCGCGAGTGTCCTAGATTCTTCTGTAGTATTTGATCTTTATTAGCTAATAGCCAGTGATGTACTATTCAATATTATATATTATTCGAGACGATGTATTCGAGATTATATCTATTATTCTAGACGATGTATTCGAGATTATATCTATTATTCGAGACGATGTAATTTGAATACTAAATTGTTTTATATTTCTTTTGGATTAGTTAAACAAAAGCTATGGCCGACAATACCGACAGAGAGGGAGAACAGACCATGTTCGATCTGATACGTGGGCCAGATGATAATCAGAATGAAGAAGATTATGACTGCTCTGAATTTCTAAACAACACCGGAGAGGGTGATATGATATTCGATCGCGACGACGAAATTGATGAAGTCATGAACTACGATTATGACGATGACGAAGAACATGTTGATCCTGAAACAACAAACACCGGCAAGGTATATATATTTATATAAGCAGGCATCTGGTGATCATCACATGTTTTAAATGACTTGAAGATATATTAACGAATCGATCTTTGTTCTTTCAGCCATCCGGATCGAGCAAATCTTCAGGCAAAATGACGAAACGAGGCCCGAACAAAAAGTTGAAGCCGGGCGTAAAGTACAATATCGAGGCATGCGGCCCTACTGGTAAACCATTAGCCCCTAAGAAGATTGCATACAAGTTCGTTCGTCAGTGCAGAGTTCTTGTGAAGGACCAACTCCCGATCAAACTTCAAGAATGGAGAGAGCCAGCAAAGCCACGTCCAGATGTTACTTTTGTCGACAAGAATCAAAAAGATCTGCTTTGGGATACTCTCATGGAACATTTCACCCTACCGGATCATTTCACAGAAGCAGATGTGCAGAAAGTCATCGAGGCTGCTCTTAGGATGATGGCGATTGCATTCAAGAACTACAAGAATCGTGAATGGAACAAGTACGTCAAGGGAGGAAGGAAGACTCCAGTATTCAAGGGAACACTGGAGAACCAACGTGATCATTGGGACGATTTCGTGAAATTCAAGGATTCGATATTAGCTAAGGAACGGTCGAGAATAAACAAGAAGAATGCCGAAAAAAGGATAAGTTCCATAAGCTGGGGCCAGGTGGCTATGCGGTGGCAATGCCTAAGTGGGATAAGTCTGAGAAAGAGATGGAGGATGCAGGTGTCACTCCAGCTACTAAGAGCTGGCCCCCCAGGGTCAGGACTTGGTTCTATGCGCATGGGAGGGAGTTGGACCCGGAGACAGGCAATGTTTCGACGAGGGCAAGTCTGAAGGGAGCCGACGATGCGATACTCGTTGCAATAGAAGAGGCACGATCGGGGGTGTTCCAGCCCAACAGAGAGAACTACGAGCTTACGCGTGCCCTGGGAAATCCTGAACACCTGGGAAGAACACGAGGCAAGGGCACTATGCCGTGGTATGAGGGGTTTTCAGACTGGAACACCGACTACAGAACCCGTGCGAGAAAGAAGATTGCGGAGGAGAAGAAGAGGAAGATGGAGGTGGAGCAGAGGAAGCGGGACTATGAACGCCTTCAAGGCCTAGAAGCAAGTCAAGCGGAATTGGCAGTCAAATTCCAGCGGCAGTAGGAGCAGATCGACTCACTTACCCATCAAAGGGGGTCTCAGCAGCTGCAGCAGCTAGCGGATGATCCAGCATTGGATAGCACCGGCCCATCCATGCCGAGAAGCAGCGTGGGTTCCGTCTAGGACGACGCAATGGTGGGTAGATACCCCGTGGATGACATCACGGAGAACACTAACTGCGAGCTACACGTCAAAATGAAGAACATATCCATGAAGGTGGAGGACGGCTTTGCTTTCACAAATCCCACCGAGGCAACCTTCCATTGCTACCCGATTCCAGCGGGCTATGCTCGTGTCTTGGTTGATGAGGTGGTGGACCCACCATATTCGGGGCTACAGCTTGACATTGCTGGAGGTGACGGCGAGCGCTTTCTCGGAGAGGCCAAATATCGTATCATCCTATGGAAAAAGGATTGCATCATCTTTCGAAGGCCACCGACACCGCGTCAGCCGAGTCCTCGTCGAAGTCCGCCACCGAGTCAGCATACTCCCGCTCCTGCAAGTCCACCAAGTTCGGCAAAGTGTCAGGCCACTCCTCCTCCTCCAAGTCTGGCAAAGTGTCAGGACAATCCTCCTCCTCCAAGTCCGCCACAGCGTCAGACGTCCACTCCTCCTCCAAGTCCGGCACAACCTCAGGCCACTCCTCCTCGTCCAACTCAGCCCCGTCAGCCGTCTCTGCCGCCTCAGCAATCGCAGAAGAGACACCCTGCAGCTATGGTGCGTAGCGGTACGAGTAGAGATAGTACAGGAAGTACATGCGGAGGCAAGCGATATAAATATGGTCCAAGCCTCAAGCCTCTTCCGCAGAGGTCTTATGACAGGTCCGAGGAGGAAATCACAGCCATATCGAAGGCCGAGGTGGAAGCCCATTTTGCACCGAAACCGCCACCGCCGCCAAGGGAGAAAGTGCCTGAGGAAACGATTGATCACTTCATTCGTATGGCTCAACCACCAGCTCCCAAGCCTGTTGACACAGACTATGAGCACCACATCAGGAAGTTAGGAGCACGTCTACAAAGGGAGGCGAGCACGTCTACATCGGGATCGAGCAAACAAGAAGCAGCTGCCAAAAAATGCGGGAAAACCATTCCCCAGCTGGGAGAACAGGCGGCGCAATCGATCCCCTCGCTTGTTGTGCCAACAACAGGTGACAGTACGCGCCACCAATATTATTGTGGGCAAACAGCGCACGTTCCCGAGGTGGGCAATGTGGTAATAACGGAGGAGCATATAATGGAAGCTGAAGTTCTCAACATCACTGTTGGACAACTCCTCGAGATCGAGCCCATGCCTTTGCTTAGAGAGGATGAAGTAAAACGGAAATATGTCCGGGGCCAACCTTTGGTCGCGCCAGACAAGGTCAAGAACCTCCCAACGAGAATGTATGAATTGCATCAATGGTACATGAACATTACCTAGATTTCAGATCGATTGTCCCTCATGGTGAATGTCAAGGAGGACCATTACTACCATGAGAAAGTTGTGTCGGTTGAGTATACTAAACTGTTTCAGTTATAAAATCAAGACGCACTCGACAAATCTATCGTCAGTTGCTATTGTCTGTAAGTGATTTCTTTCTATAATTTAAGTCTCAAGCTAGCTGTAGTGATATCCTTTTGATAAATCATTACCTGTAATTATCCTCACTATATTCTTTTCTGTGGTATTATGCAGGATGAAGATATAAGAAATTAGAAAAGGTGGACGCTTTGGCATTGGGTTCATTGACCCAAACACCGTTAATGAATACACCTGGAAGATAAATGAACGTCAGAAAAAGTACGTAGAGGACAGCATGCTAGAGTTCTTGAAGCGCCTCAAATACAATGAAGATATACTACTTCCTTACAACTTCCAGTGAGTCACACTGTCTTGTACTACAAATTCTCAGTTTTTGCCTACTAGCTAGCTACATGTTTTTGCTTACATATGCCTGCTTAATTAAGACATGCAGAAGTGTGTGCATGCAGATTTCACTGGGTCTTGTGTATCATTAAAGTTGACGCCGGAACAGTTAAAGTACTGGACTCACTAATCTCAGAAAAAACTGACTATAACATCTTGTATGGGATAGTCAACAGGTAATTTCAATCATTATTAACTATATATATCAGCCTATTTAGTTCGTTATTTCATGATATGAACTATTTAATAACCCTTTATTCATTTTCTTTGTCGGCGGGCAGGGCTTGGGCAAGATTCATCAGCGTCACGGAAGGTGAATGGAAACAAAAGCTTAAATGGATTCGACCCAAGATAAGTAATTAAGTAGTACTAGCTAGCTAGCTAGATGCCATCTCTTTAATTATCATGCTTGATTAATTATTATTATCTGATCAAATTCCATTCTCGTAAAGGCCCTGAAGCAGGCGCAGGGGACTGATCTGTGTGCATTCTGCGTTTGCGAGAACATTCGCATGATGGCGTCCGAAAGGAGCAGATCTCAAAGACAGCAATGGGTACGTTTGTCAGAACACTATTCACAATTTTTACACCATTATCGATATCTAGTCACACAACTAATACGTACACATGCATATTGATCTCCTTCTTAACAGTTCAAAGAGGTGCGGGAGAAGCTCATACAAATGGAGCGCATAGAAGCACTTCAAGAGGAAATAGCGGGATTTTTGCTCGACCAGTTCATAAATCCGAATGGAGAATTCTATTACCCGCTACCGTCCCCATGAAAACCACTTACAATTGTCATCGTGCTCCGAAGGCACCAATTAGGCTAATGCCACTGGTTCCGAAGGCAACATTAATATGTAGGACAAATTGTATATAGCTATACATGTGTGTATGTGTGAATTAATTAATATAGTGGTTTGTCAGATATTGATGATATATATATATATGCATGATTGGTTCTACTAGAAATTCTATTTATATATATATATATATATATATATATATATATATATATATATATATATATATATATATATATATATATATAGGGAAAATGCATCGTACTACTGGGTGTAGCTACACCCGTTTCTCATATACTATCATCTGGTAGTATATACTCTACTTTATTATTTTTAGTATGTTCATATACTATATCTAAGATACTCCCAAGTGATTTGTATGAAAAAATTGCAAGTGAGGTCATAATTTTATTGTATTTGTGAAATACGTACATATTTATACGTGAAATAGAGTATGCGCAAAATATGATACATAGTACCAAAAAAGTAGTATATATACTACCTAAACATTCTTATATACTACATACTACGTGTACATACTCTCCGATATGATAGATACTACCTAAAACGTATGAAACATAAGTGGGAGTAACTACACCCGGTAGTAGGAAAAATTTGTCCTATATATATATATATATATATATATATATATATATATATATATATATATATATATGCATAACGTGTACATGTGTAGGATCGTAAAATACCAGAAAACGAAAAAGAATTAAAATGGAAACACAAAATTAAATGAAAAAGAAATCATAAAACTAAAAAACCCCCAAACCGTATAGTACCGGTTGGTATTACCAACCGGTACTAAAGGGCTCCAGGCCCCCGGAGCTGGCTCGTGCCACGTGGTTGCCCTTTAGCACCGGTTCGTGCTGAACCGGTACTAAAGGGGGGGGGCCTTTAGTGACCACAATTTAGTGCCGGTTATGTAACCGGCACTACAGGGCCTTACGAACCGGTGCTAATGCCCGGTTCTGCACTAGTGTTAGTGGGTGATTATTTAGAACTTAACTACAATCTCTAGTGTAGTTAGAAGGAGTGGCTTCTCTGATTTTGCTTGCATTAGTTGGAAGAATGTAGTATTGCAAAGGAACTTCTAACTAGAATCTTGCTGCAAGATTAGTTGCAGCAAGGAAAACACTAAATCTTGACAGCATCATACACAGACCATGCATGGAATGCGATGAATGATTCCATTTATTTCATTAATGGCAATGTACCACATATATATCACTTGAAATTGCTACCAACTGTTTATGTTCATAATAGCAAAGCCAAAAAAGGGAAAAATCATAGTTAACCCAGATTACAACCAAAATGCAGACAACACTGAATTTTGGTGCACACACTACTGCATCCAATCATTCGCCACATGAATGCTTCCCTTCCGAGTATTATTATAAATCTTCATAAAGCTCTCGATCGATCCTTTTCCCACCGTGTCCATATCCATCAATTGACAGCATATATAAGGTGATCCATGAATGTAGTATTACAAGGTGATCCATGTAAGAACTCACCTCGACGGACGCGGTCGCAGACGCGGTCGTGGTGCTCCGGTGGACGCGGCTGCATCAATTGTTTGAATTGACATTTAATCAAACACCTCACATGCAAGAACAGAAGGTGGAGACAGAGAAGAGAGGGGGTCGAACAGAGAGGGAGAGGGCAAGGAGGGAGGAGCAGAGAGGGAGAGGGCAGGGCGCGGTGGCTCACCGGTGACGTCGGAGGAGAGGCCCCGACGAGCACGTCTACAGCGGCGAGCACGTCTACTGGGGGCGAGCGAGCACGTCTACAGCGGCGAGTTCGGCTCTGCTTCCGCTTCGGCTCTGCTTCCCCGAGGAAGAAGAGGTGGAGAGGTCGAGCCCCGTCGCGCCCTGCTTCTGTGGCTCACTGGCCCAATGTTGAAGCAGATTCCGACCGCCGCCTTGCCTGTCGCCTCGCACGATGGAGCTCGAGCAGAGAGGCGCCGCAGGTTTCTACAGTTTCGAGGGCTGGGAAGGCAAGGGAGGGGGTGGGTGGGTGCGCTGAAGGCGAGGGAGGGGGTGGATTGGGAGCGGACGGCGATGGGGGGCGGCGGCGGCGACGGAGACGGAGGCGCGGGGGCGGCGGAGGCGTGGGTCGGGGCAGCGGGGGGAAGTGGATCTGGCAAGGGAGAGGGACGAAGGGGATCTGGCGAGAGGGAGGGAATTAGCTAGGGGGGAATCTTACTAATGGCGCACCCGCGGTCGGTGCGCCATTAGTAATTTTATTTTACATAGCAATAGCGCACCAGGAAGAGGTGCGCCATTAGTAATCTTTTTTTTATATATAGCAATGGTGCACCAGCCAGAGGTGCGCCATAAGTAATTTATTTTATTTTTGTTGCATGTAATAATTTTTTAGAAAATGAATATGAATATGAAACAATAATATTTTTTTATAAAAACAGTAATAATTGTTGTTTAACAACAATTGTAGTCTACACTTTTTATTATTATTTTTTAAAAAATGAATATGAATATGAAACGGGGAGTGCTCGTCGGCGGCGGTGGAGCGGGGGAGGGTGCGGGGGGTGCTCGTCGGCGGTGGTGGAGCGGGGGAGGGTGCGGGGGGGTGCTCGTCGGCGTCGGTGGAGCGGGGAAGGGTTGCGGTGGGTCGTCGGCGGCGGTGGAGCTAGCGGGGGAGGGTTGCGGTGGGTCGTCAGCGGCGGTGGAGCTAGCGGTGGAGGGTTGCAGTGGGTCGTCAGCGGCGGTGGAGCTAGCGGGGGAGGGTGCGGGTGGGATCGAGATCGAGATCAAAAAGTGTCCATGAAATTTAAAAATATTCATGATATCAAAAAGTGCCCATGAAATACAATCGAGAAATGAAGACTACAATTTAAATACAATCGATCTTAGCTAGCTATCTGTTCACAATCTTCTTGCCCTTCTTTTTTGCAAATGGAGTTCTTCTGTGGAACGGACATCCTTTAGGTAGGGTTGTCCTGCTTCTTCTTGTGGTGTGTGCTGCACTTCATCGTCGTCGTCATGTTCGATCTTCGGGTTGCCGTAATTGTCGAAGTCTTGCTCATTGGCTACTCCATCCATTCCGATGATCTTCCTTTTGCCTCTCCTCACGACAACACGACTGGGCTTTGACGGGTCGTTAATGAAGAAGCATTGGTCCACTTGGGAAGCCAGTACCCATGGCTCATTTTTCGCGGTGACGTTTGCGCCCGCGGTCTTGGATTTGGCTTCGGGTATAACCATGGTGGTGAAATACTGGTCTTCTTTTACGACGCTCTTGGCCCATCTGACACGGAACATCGGGACCTTCTCTCCAGCGTAACTCAGCTCCCAGATCTCCTCGATCCTTCCGTAGTATCTGTCCTTGTCGTTGCCGGTGTAGGATTCCATCGTTATCCCGGAGTTCTGATAACCATCGCTCTTCATGTCCTTGTCCTCAGTGTAGAATGTGTAGCCATTGATATCGTACGCCTCATAGGTCATCAGGTTGTGCTCGGCGCCCTGTGACAAGTCGAATATGAGTTGTTCTTCTGCGGAAGAATCCTCATCTAAAGGATACGACAGAAGCTTCTGCTTGAACCAACGCGTGAAACATAAGTTGTGCTCTTTGAATATATCTCCGTCCGTCCTCTGTTGGCGTTGGTCATTGTACGTCTTCTCAATAAAGGTTTTGTTCTCTACCACCCATGGATCGACCATGTCTATGTGTTTTAGCGCGACTAGGTTTTCTCTTTCAAAGTCGGCGAGTCGACCCTCGAAGTCGACATGCATTTCGCGGTGACCATCACGGTGACCCCATCCAGCGAGCTTGCCTAGGTGCCTGTTGACGGACAGACCAACGGGGTTCTCGATGCCTAGATAATTCGTGTAGTAGGAGATGCACTCTTCGCTCAGAAAGCCCCTGGCTATACTTCCCTCTGGACGTGACATGTTGCGAACGTATCCTTTGATGACACCATTCATCCTTTCGAACGGCATCATACTGTGCAGGAACGTCGGCCTGAGTTGGATGATATCCTCCACGATATGGACCAGCAGATGCACCATAACGTCGAAGAATGCGGGCGGGAAGTACATCTCAAGCTCGCATAGTATCACCACGATCTCTTCCTGCAGCCTTCTGAGTTGCCTCACGCCAATCGACTTCCGAGAGATGACGTCGAAAAAGTTGCATAGGCCAAATAGCGTTTCACGGACGTGTGCGTCCATGATCCCACGGATTGCAACTGGAAGTATCTGCGTCATCATCACATGACAGTCGTGAGACTTCATCCCGCTGAACTTCTGCTTCGCTGGGTCTAGGTATCTTCTTATCTTCCCCGCGTAACCGTAAGGAAGTTTTACTCCTAGGAGGCAGGTGAAAAACTGCTCGATCTCCTCATGACTTAGTGTGAAGCACGCGGGAGGGTAGTCATTTCCGGTCTTCTTGGCCTTTTTGCCTTTGCAACGACTTTCTGTGTCCTGCTTCGCCTCATCATCATCATCATCATCATCATCATTAGCGTGAAGCTCCTGCCTGATGCCCATTGATTTCAAGTCTGCCCTTGCTTTCTGCCCATCTTTGGTCCTCTCTGGCATGTTGAGCAGGGTACCAAGCAGACTCTCACACACGTTCTTCGTGATATGCATGACATCAAGGCTGTGAGGCACACGGTGGATCTTCCAGTACGGCATGTCCCAGAAAACAGACCTCGTTTTCCATACCTTCAGCAGCGGCTCTGGCGCCTTTCGCTTTTTTCCCGGCTCTGGCGCCTTTTGCTTCTTTCCCGGCAGTGGGCAGTCTTTCCAATTTTTCAACAGCTCGTCTATTTCCTCGCCGCTCCTCGTACACGAGCGTTTTCGGAGTTCGGTTTCACCATCGAACAGATCCTTGCGTTTCCTCCACGGGTCATCATCACGAAGCCACCTTCGATGTCCCATGAACACGGTTTTCGAAGACCTGGGATCTCTATCTAGCTGGCGGTACGTTGTGTCATCCATGCACCTTACGCATCCAGAAAATCCGTGACTACCTGCCCCGCGAGATATCCGTAATCGAGATAGTCGTGCACCGTCGTGAGCAGTGCGGCTCTCATAGGGAAATATTCTTTCTCTGCGGCGTCCCACGTATTGGCTGGCGTTTTCCACAACGTGTCTAGCTCCTCCTTCAGCAGCCCCAGATACAGATTGATGTCGTTCCATGGTTGTTTCGGCCCTTCAATTAGCATACTCATGTGAATGTACTTCCTCTTCATGCACAAACAGGGGGGAAGGTTGTACATCCACACAAACACAGGCCAGGTGCTATGTGTGCTTCTCTGGCTGCCAAACGGATTGACTCCATCGGTGCTCGCGCCCAGCACGATGTTCCTTGGATCCTTCCCAAATTCTGGGTATTCGAAGTTCAACGCTTGCCACTGGCTCGCATCCTTAGGGTGACTCAGCATCTTGTCTTTTTTATTTATCTTCGGATCATTTCCGTCATCTTCCCGCTTCTTCTCCTCCCTATCCGCGTGCCAACGCAGGAGCTTTGCTACCTTAGGGTCCGTGAAATACCGCTGCAGACGAGGAGTGATCGGAAAATACCACACCGATTTTCGAGGAGCTTTCTTCCTCTTCTTGTATCGAGTGACGCCGCACACCGGACATATGGTAGACTCCGCGTGCTCGTCCCGATAAATGATGCAATTGTTCATGCACACATGGTATTTCACGTGCGGTAAATCCAGAGGACACACGATTTTCTTCGCCTCCTCGAAACTGGTCGGGCACTTGTTTCCCTTGGGAAGACGTTCGTACCAGAATGACATGTTCTCGTTGAAGCATGCGTCGGTCATTCTGTGTTTTACCTTCATCTCCAGAGCCATGAGTGTTACTTTCAGGCGGGTATCGTCGGGCCTGCATCCTTCATACAATGGAGTAACCGCGTCTATCTCCAGTTGACCCAGCTTGGCTTTCTCTCGGGCGGCAGCTCTTGCGTTATCTGTCTGCTTGAGAAGCAGCTCTTGAATATGAGGGTCCTGCACCTAGCCTCCATCGTCGTCTGCTCCGGCATCTTCATCTTCATGATCATGCCCTTCGTCTTGATCTTCATCTATAGGATGACTGTGTACAGCATCACCGCCGTGATCATGTCCTGGAGATTCTTTGTCTTCTCGCCCGCCCTCGCCGCGGTGGTACTTGTCTTGTTGCCCTTCCTCATTTCTTGCCCACCCCCCATGGACGACTTCATAGTCATCTTCATCACCTTGCCACCGATAGCCATCCATGAAACCACGCAAGAGCAGGTGGTCCCGCACCTGCCCGGAATCCGGGTCCGCAATAAGGCTCTTCAGCTTGCGTCTTCGACACGGACATCTTATCTCCGTCTCATTCTTTTGAAGCATCTCGGCCTTCGCGGAGCTCAAAAACCTATTCACGATGCCTTCGGTCATCGTGCGGACCATGGTCGCCTGCGGGCTAGAGCAAAACGATATTTTAGAACCAAGAAAAAATTTGGCATGACCTTCCCTAAAAATAGGACAAAAAAGAATGCATGGTGCCAAATTTCTCGCCGAAACAGAAATGAATCAACATTCCGGCAAAATATTGGCAACTATCGCATTTCAAATACCGGTACCTGCAAACACAAACATATATGCAACACCACAAACATACATAGATCTAGCTAGGCCACAAAAAGTGCATGTGCACGTTGTTGGAGCGAGCTAGGGAGAAAAAAAGTAGATCTACATCATGAAGATAGCTTTCCCCTTACTTACCTATAAAAAAAGGTGTTTCACCACTTAATTTTGATGAATCTATGGTGGAAATGAGGTGAGGAGGAGGAGGCAGCCGAGACAAGCTTGGAGGAGGAGGTGGAGAGAATGAAGTGGGGAAAGTGAGTGGGTAGGTGGGCTGTCCAAAATATCTTGGTGGTCCCAGGTTACTAATGGTGCACCACCAGAAAATGCGCCATTAGTAACCCTGGTTACTAATATATATATATATATATATATATATATATATATATATATATATATATATATATATATATATATATATATACTAATGGCGCACTGTGGAAAAGTGCGCCATTAGTAGTTTAAACTAGTAATGGCGCACTTTTACATGGTGTGCCATTAGTAGTTTTGCAAAAAAGCAAAAAAAAATAATATATACTAATGGCGCACTGTCTATAAAGTGCGCCATTACTAGTTAGAACTAGTAATGGCGCACTTTGACATCATGCGCCATTAGTATGTATGGAAAAATGGAAAAAAAATTCAATACTAGTGGCGCACCGTGTGTCTGGTGCGCCATTAGTGTCTTCCACACTAATGGCGCACCTCCAACCGGTCCGCCATTAGTATATAGTAGTGGCGCACTACTTACCTGGTGCGCCATTAGTATCAATCCTATCTATAGCCCTTTTCCTAGTAGTGTTAAGCATATCAGTTAAGTGCATACGTAAGAAAACAGGTCTAATCATTTTAGCAAAGCGCTCGAAATCCTCATCATCCTTTGACTTGGCTGGTTTAGGAGGAAAGGGCATGAGTTTCTGAAACCATGGTTCTCTTTCTTTACCGTGCTTCCTAGCAACAAAATTTCTCTTATCATAACGTTGATTCTTTGATTGTGGGTTATCAAGATCAACAGTAGGTTCAATCTCTACATCATGGTTTTTGCTAGGTTGAGCATCAACATGAACATTATCATTAACATTATCACTAGGTTCATGTTCATCACCAGATTGAGTTTCAGCATCAGAAATAGAAATATCATTGGCATTCTCAGGTGTGTCTACAGTAGGTTCATTAGAAGCATGCAAAGTTCTATCATCTTTCTTTTTCTTCTTCTTTTTAGAAGAACTGGGTGCCTCTAAATTATTTCTCTGAGAATCTTGCTCGATTCTCTTAGGGTGGGCCTTCAGGATACAAAGGTTCCTGAGTCATTCTACCAGTTCTAGTAGCCACTCTAACAACAAAGTCATTTTTATTATTTAATTCATCAAGCAAATCATTTTGAGCCTTAAGTACTTGCTCAGCTTGAGTAGCAACCATAGAAGCATATTTGCTAACGCGGTGAAGTTCATCTTTAACTCTAGCCAGATTATCACCTACGCGTCGTATCTCGAAAGCATTATTCTTTAACTCTCTACCAACATAAGCATTAAAACTTTCTTGTCTAGCCATAAAGTCATCAAATTCATCTAAGCATGGGCTATGAAATTTAGTAGAGGGTACTTCAACTTTATCATATCTATAGAGAGAATTTACCATTACTATCTGTGTCGGGTTATCAAGATAATATGGTTCTTCAAGCGGTATATTAAGACCATGTATTTCTTCAATAGGTGGTAAATTCTTAACATCTTCAGCTTTAATACCTTTTTCTTTCATTGATTTCTTTGCCTCTTGCATATCTTCAGGACTGAGAAATAAAACACCTCTCTTCTTCGGAGTGGGTTTAGGAATAGGCTCAGGAGTTGGCTCAATTGGTTCAGGAATTACTTCAGGAATTAGCTCGGGGAGAGTCCAATTATTTTCATTAGTCAACATATTATTCAATAATATTTTATCTTCGTCGACTGTTCTTTCCCTGAAAACACAACCAGCACAACTATCCAAGTAGTCCTTGGAAGCATCGGTTAGTCCATTATAAAAGATATCAAGTATTTCATTTTTCTTAAGAGGATGATCAGGCAAAGCATTAAGCAACCGGAGAAGCCTCCCCCAAGCTTGTGGGAGACTCTCTTCTTTGATTTGCACAAAATTATATATTTCCCGCAAGGCAGCTTGTTTCTTATGAGCAGGAAAATATTTAGCAGAGAAGTAATAAATCATATCCTAGGGACTACGCACACAACCAGGAGCAAGAGAATTATACCAAGTCTTAGCATCACCCTTTAATGAGAAAGGAAATATCTTAAGGATATATAAATAGCGAGACTTCTCATCATTAGTAAACAGGGTGGCTATATCATTCAACTTGGTAAGATGTGCCACAACAGTTTCAGATTCAAGGCCATAAAAAGGATCAGATTCAACTAAAGTAATAATATCAGGATCAATAGAGAATTCATAATCCTTATTAGTAACACAGATAGGTGAAGTAGCAAAAGCAGGATCGGGTTTCATTCTAGCATTAAGAGACTGCTGCTTCCATTTAGCTAATAATTTCTTAAGATCATTTCTATCATTGCAAGCAAGAATTTCCATAGCAGCTTTTTCATTCATAACATAACCATTAGGAACAACAGGTAAAACATAATCATTGGGGGGACCTTCATCATCACTATCATCAGTAATAGGATCTTCAATATTTTCATTCCCCCTAACTCTAGCAAGTTGTTCATCTACAAATTCACCTAATGGCAAAGTAGTATCACGCACAGAAGTAGTTTCATCATGCATAGCAGAAGTGGCATCATCAATAACATGTGACATATCAGAATTCATAGCAGTAGTAGGTTTACATGTTGCAAGCTTACTAATAACGAAAGGAGAATCTAGTGCCGAGCTAGATGGCAGTTCCTTACCTCCCCTCGTAGTTGAGGGCAAAATAGTAGTTCGACTGTATTTCAAGTTCTTCATAGTGATCAACAGATATAAATCCCAAGTGACTCAGAGAATAGAGCTATGCTCCCCGGTAATGGCGCCAGAAATTAGTCTTGATAACCCACAAGTATAGGGGATCGCAACAGCTTTCGAGGGTAGAGTATTCAACCCAAATTTATTGATTCGACACAAGGGGAGCCAAAAAATATTCTTGAGTATTAGTAGTTGAGTTGTCAATTCAACCACACCTGGATAACTTAGTATCTGCAGCAAAGTGTTTAGTAGCAAAAGTGGTATGATAATAAAGGTAACGGTAGCAAAAGTAAAGATAAATGTTTTTGGGTTTTTGTAGTAGTTGTACCAGTAGCAACGGAAAAGTAAATAAGCAAAGAACAATATATGAAAAGCTCGTAGGCAATGGATCAGTGATGGATAATTATGCCGGATGCGATTCCCATGCAATAGTTATAACATAGGGTGATATAGAACTAGCTCCAATTCATCAATGTAAGGTAGGCATGTATTCCGTAAATAGTCATACGGGCTTATGGAAAAGAACTTGTATGACGTCTTTTGTCCTACCCTCCCGTTAAAGCAGGGTCCTAGTTGAAACTAAGGGATATTAAGGCCTCCTTTTAATAGAGAACCGGACCAAAGCATTAACACATAGTGAATACATGAACTCCTCAAACTACGGTCATCACCGAGAAGTATCCCGATTATTGTCACTTTGGGGTTGTCGGATCATAACACATAATATGTGACTATAGACTTGCAAGATAGGATCAAGAACACACATATATTCATGAAAACATAATAGGATCAGATCTGAAATCATGGCACTCGGGCCCTAGTGACAAGCATTAAGCATAGCAAAGTCATAGCAACATCAATCTCAGAACATAGTGGATACTGGGTATCAAACCCTAAAAAAACTAACTTGATTACATGGTAAATCTCATCCAACCCATCACCGTCCAGCAAGCCTACGATGGAATTACTCACGCACGGCGGTGAACATCATGAAATTGGTGATGGAGGATGGTTGATGATGACGACGGCGACGAATCCCCCTCTCCGGAGCTCCGAACGGACTCCAGATCAGCCCTCCCGAGGGAGATTAGGGCTTGGCGGCGGCTCCGTGTCGTGAAATGCGATGAAACTTTCTCTCTGATTTTTTTCTCCCCGAGACGGAATATATGGAGTTGGAGTTGAGGTCGGAGGAGGTCCAGGGGGCCCATGAGATAGGGGGCCGCGCCCTAGGGGAGGGGGTGCGCCCCCCTGATACGTCTCCAACATATCTATAATTTTAGATTGCTCCATGCTACTTTATCTACTGTTTTGGACTATATTGAGCTTTATTTTTCACTTTTATATTACTTTTGGGACTAACCTATTCACAGGAGGCCCAGCCCAGAATTGCTGTTTTTTGCCTTTTTCAGTATTTCGAAGCAACAGAATATCAAACGGAGTCCAAACGGAATGAAACCTTCGGGATCGTGATTTTCCAACCGAACGTGATCCAGGAGACTTGGACCCTACTCCAAGAAGCCTCCGAGGAGGTCATGAGGGTGGAGGGCGCCCCCCTGGATGCGCCCCCTACCTCGTGGGCCCCTCGGAGATCCACCGACGTACTCCTTCGTCCTATATATACCTGCGTATCCCCGAACAATCAGAACAGGAGCCAAAAACCTAATTGCACCGCCGCAACCTTCTGTATCCATGAGATCCCATCTTGGGGCCTATTCCGGAGCTCCCCCGGAGGGGGCATCCACCACGGAGGGCTTCTACATCATCACCATAGCCCCTCTGATGAAGTGTGAGTAGTTTACTTCAGACCTTCGGGTCCATAGCTAGTAGCTAGATGGGTTCTTCTCTCTTTTTGGATCTCAATACAATGTTCCCCCCCTCACTTGTGGAGATCTATTCGATGTAATCTTCTTTTTGCGGTGTGTTTGTTGAGACCGATGAATTGTGGGTTTATGATCCAGTATTATCGATGGACAATATTTGATTCTTCTCTGAATTCTTTTATATATGATTGAGTTATCTTTGCAAGTCTCTTCGAATTATCCTTTTTGGTTTGGCCAACTAGATTGGTAGTTCTTGCAATGGGAGAAGTGCTTAGATTTGGGTTCAATCTTGCGGTGTCCTTACTCAGTGACAGAAAGAGTTGCAAGGCACGTATTGTATTGTTGGTATCGAGGATAACAAGACGGGGTTTTATCATATTGCATGAATTTATCCCTCTACATCATGTCATCTTGCTGACGGCGCTACTCTGTTTTTACTTAATACTCTAGATGCATGCTGGATAGCGATCGATGAGTGGAGTAATAGTAGTAGATGCAGAATCGTTTCGATCTACTTGTTTTGGACGTGATGCCTATATACATGATCATTGCCTAGATATACTCATAACTATGCTCAATTCTGTCACTTGCTGAACAGTAATTTGTTCACCCACCGTAGAATACTTATGCTCTTGAGAGAAGCCACTAGTGAAACCTATGGCCCCCGGGTCTATTCTCATCATATCAATCTATATCATTTTATTTACTTGCTTTGTTTTTACTTTCCCTTTACTTTTTACTTTGCATCTATCTATCAAAAATACCAAAAATATTATCTCTATCAGATCTCACTCTCGTAAGTGACCGTGAAGGGATTGACAACCCCTAAGCGTTGGTTGCGAGTTGCTACCGTTTTGTGTAGGTACGAGGGACTTGTGCGTGGTCTCCTACTGGATTGATACCTTGGTTCTCAAAAACTGAGGGAAATACTTACGCTACTTTACTGCATCATCCTCTCCTCTTCGGGGAAATCCAATGCAGTGCTCAAGAGGTAGCAAGAAGAATTTCTAGCACCGTTGTCGGGGAGGCTCACGCAAGCAAGTCAACCATACAAAGTACCCATCGCAATCCCTATCTCTCGCATTACATTATTTGCCATTTGCCTCTCGTTTTCCTCTCCCCCACTTCACCCTTGACGTTTTATTTGCCCTCTCTTTCCCAATCTCCTCCTCTCTTTCCCGTTTGCCTTTTTCCCGTTGCCTTTCTGTTTGCTTGTGTGTTGGATTACTTGTTGCCATGGCACAAGATAATACCAAATTGTGTGATTTCTCGAATACCAATAATAATGATTTCCTTAGTACTCTGATTGCTCCTCTTAATAATGATGAGTCTTGTGAAATCAACACCGCTTTGTTGAATCTTGTTATGAAAGATCAATTCGCCGGCCTTCCTAGTGAAGATGTCGCTACTCATGTAAACAATTTTGTTGATTTGTGTGATATGCAAAAGAAGAAAGATACGGATAACAATATTGTCAAATTAAAGTTATTTCCTTTTTCACTTAGAGATCGTGCTAAAGTTTGGTTTTCATCTTTGCCTAAAAATAGTATTGATTCTTGGAACAAGTGCAAAGATGCTTTTATATCTAAGTATTTTCCTCCCGCTAAGATTATCACTCTTACGAACGATATCATGAATTTTAAACAACTTGATCATGAGCATGTTGCCCAATCTTGGGAAAGAATGAAATTAATGCTTCGCAATTGCCCTACTCATGGTTTGAATTTATGGATGATCATACAAAAATTTTATGCCGGATTGAATTTTGCTTCTAGACATCTTTTAGATTCAGCCGCGGGAGGCACTTTTATGGAAATTACATTAGGGGATGCTACTAATTGCATGATAATATTATGGCTAATTATTCTCAATGGCACACCGAAAGATCTTCTAGTAAAAAAGTGCATGCTATAGAAGAAATCAATGTTTTGAGTGAAAAGATGGATGAACTTATGAAGATGTTTTCTCCTAAAAATACTCCTCTTGATCCCAATGATATGACTTTGTCTACTTTGCTTGAGAATAATAATGAATCTATGGATGTGAATTTTGTTGGTAGGAATAGTTTTGGAAACAACGCTTATAGAGGGAATTTTAATCCTAGGCCGTATCCTTGTAATCCTTCTAATAATTATGGAAACTCCTACAATAACTCTTATGGAAATTTTAATAAGATGCCCTCTGAATTTGAGAGTAGTGTTAAAGAGTTTATGAATTCACAAAAGAATTTTAATGCTTTGCTTGAAGAGAAATTGCTTAAAGTTGATGATTTGGCTAGGAACGTTGATAGAATTTCTCTTGAAGTTGATTCTTTAAAGCTTAGATCTAGTCCTCCTAAGCATGATACAAATGAGTCTCTCAAAGCCATGAGGATTTCCATTGATGAGTGCAAGGAAAGAACCGCTAGGATGCATGCTTCCAAAGATGCATTTATTAAAGCGTGTTCTTCCAATCCCTATGAAAATCAAGATGAAGATCTAAAAGTTATTGATGTGTCCCCCATTAAATCTTTGTTTTGCAATATGAATCTTGATGAATCTGAAGATTATCTTCCTTTACCTAGAAGGCGTTCTAAGAATACGGAGTTTCTAGATCTTGATGATGAAATTGATGAAAGTGGGATTGAAATAAATAAAAACCGTGATGTTGCTAAACCCACTATTTTGGATCTCAAGGAATTTAATTATGAAAATTGCTCTTTGATTGGTTGTATTTCCTTGTTGCAATACGTGCTAGAATCTCCTCATGCTTATAGTCAAAATAAGGCCTTTACCGAACATACTATGATGAGTGGGAACCTACTATTAAAATTAAAATTAAAGATTTTGAGTTTCATGCTTTCTGTGATTTGGGTGCTAGTGTCTCTACTATCCCCAGAACTTTATGTGATTTGCTAGATTTCCGTGATTTTGATGATTTCTCTCTAAACATGCATCTTGCGGATTCCACTATTAAAAAGCCTATGGGAAGAATTAATGATGTTCTTATTGTTGCAAATAGGAATTATGTGCCCGTAGATTTTATCGTTCTTGACATAGATTGCAATCCTTCATGTCCTATTATTCTTGGTAGACCTTTCCTTAGAACGATTGGTGCAATTATTGATATGAAGGAAGGAAATATTAGATTCCAATTTCCCTTCAAGAATGGTATGGAACACTTCCCTAGAAAGAAAATAAAATTACCATATGAATCTATCATGAGAGCCACCTATGGATTGCCTACCAAAGATGGCAATACCTAGATCTATCCTTGCTTTTATGCCTAGCTAGGGGCGTTAAACGATAGCGCTTGTTGGGAGGCAACCCAATTTTATTTTGTGTTTTTTGTTTTTGCTTCTGTTTAGGAATAAATAATCCATCTACCTTCTGTTTGGATGTGGTTTTATGTTTTAATTAGTGTTTGTGCCAAGTAGGACCTATAGGATAACCTACGATGATAGTTGATTTGATTCTGCTGAAAAACAGAAACTTTGCACGCACGAAATTTAGTTATGATAAATCACAGGAACGTGCTTTTGCGTTGATTCTTTTTGATGATGATCAATAAAAAAAATTCCAGGACTTCCTATTTTGGTAGAATTTTTAGAGTTCCAGAAGTTTGCGTTAGTTACAGATTGCTACAGACTTTTCTGTTTTTGACAGATTCTGTTTTTCGTGTGTTGTTTGCTTATTTTGATGAATCTATGGCTAGTAAATTAGTTTGTAAACCATAGAGAAGTTGGAATACAGTAGGTTTAACACCAATATAAATAAATAATGAGTTCATTACAGTACCTTGAAGTAGTCTTCTGTTTTCTTTCTCTAACGGAGCTCACGAGATTTCTGTTGAGTTTTGTGTTGTGAAGTTTTCAAGTTCTGGGTGAATTCTTTTGATGGGTTATGGAACAAGGAGTGGCAAGAGCCCAATCTTGGGGATGCCCATGGCATCCCCAAGATAATCCAAGGACACCAAAAAGTCAAAGCTTGGGGATGCCCCGGAAGGCATCCCCTCTTTCGTCCACTTCCATAGGTAATTTACTTGGAGCTATATTTTTATTCACCAACATGATATGTGTTTTGCTTGGAGCGTCTTGTATTATTTGTGTCTTTTCTTGTTAGTTTACCACAATCATACTTGCTGTACACACCTTTTGAGAGAGCCAGACATGAATTGGAATTTGTTAGAATACTCTACGTGCTTCACTTATATCTTTTGAGCTTAATAGTTTTGCTCATAGTGCTTCACTTATATCTTTTGAGCATGATATTTTTGCTCTACTGCTTCAATTATATCTTTTAGAGCATGGTGGTGGATTTATTTTAAAGAAACTATTGATCTCTCATGCTTCACTTAGATTATTTTGGGAGTCATTGACAGCATGGTAAATTGCTTAATGTTAATATACTTAGTGTTCAAGACATGTGAAACTTCCTTTTGAGTAAATTGAATTCTAAAGATAAGTTTGGTGTTTGATAATTGTTTTGAGATATGGAGGTAATAATATCAAGATCGTGCTAGTTGATAATTGTGAATTTGAGAAATACTTGTGTTGAAGTTGCAAGTCCCGTAGCATGCACGTATGGGTAAAGTTGTGTAACGAATTTGAAAAACTAAGTGTACCTGGCTTGTGCATCCTTATGAGTGGCGGTCGGGGACGAGCGATGGTCTGTTCCTACCAATCTATCCCCCTAGGAGCATGCATGTAGTACTTGAATTTTTTGATGGCTTCTAAATTTTTTGCAATAAGTATATGAGTTCTTTTGACTAATGTTGAGTTCATGGATTATACGCACTCTCAACTTTCCACCTTTGCTAGCCTCTTCGGTACCGTGCATTGCCCTTTATCACCTTGAGAGTTGGTGCAAACTTCGCTGGTGCATCCAAACCCCGTGATACGATTCGCTCTATCACACATAAACCTCCTTATATCTTCCTTCATATATTGCCATGCAACTTCCATCATCATCATCATGACATACATTACTTTTGTCATATTGCCATTGCATGATCATGTAGTTGACATCATATTTGTGGCAAAGCCACCATGCATTATTTTCCATACGTGTCACTCTTGATTCATTGCACCATCCCGGTATACCGCCAGAGGCATTCATACAGAGTCATCCTTTGTTCTAAATATTGAGTTGTAATTGTTGACTTGTAAGAAAAATAAAAGTGTGATGATCATCATTATTAGAGCATTGTCCCAAGTGAGGAAAGGATGATGGAGACTATGATTCCCCCATAAGTCGGGATGAGACTCCGGACGAAAAAAAAGAGGCCATAAAAAAAAGAGAAAGGCCCAAACAAAAAAGAGAGAGAGAGAAAGAGAGAAGGGACAATGCTACTATCCTTTTACCACACTTGTGCTTCAAAGTAGCAACTTGTTCTTCATGTAGTGAGTCTCATATATTGTGCTTCAAAGTAGCACCAAGATCTTCATGATAGTGAGTCTCATAAGTTTTCTTTTTATACTCGTGGGAATTTTTCATTATAGAACTTGGCTTGTATATTCCAATGATGGGCTTCCTCAAAATGCCCTAGGTCTTCGTGAGCAAGCGAGTTGGATGCACACCCACTAGTTTTCCTTTGTTGAGCATTCATAGCTCTAGTGCATCCGTTGCATGGCAATCCCTACTCCTCATGTTGACATCAATTGATGGGCATCTCCATAGCCCATCGATTAGCCTCGTCAATGTGAGACCTCCTCCTTTTTTTTGTCTTCTCCACACAATCCCCATCATCATATTCTATTCCACCCATAGTGGTATATCCATGGCTCGCGCTCATGTATTGCGTGAAAGTTGAAAAAGTTTGAGATTGTTTAAGTATGAAACAATTGCTTTGCTTGTCATCGGGGGTATAGAAGTTGGGAACATCTTTGTGTGACGAAAATGAAGCATAGCCTAACCATATGATTTTGTAGGGATGAACTTTCTTTGGCCATGTTATTTTGAGAAGACATGATTGCTTTGATTAGTATGCTTGAAGTATTATTATTTTTGTGTCAATATGAACTTTTGTCTTGAATCTTTCGGATCTGAATATTCCTATCACAATTAAGAAGATTTACATTGAAATTATGCCAAAGTATCACTCCGCATCAAAACTTCTTTTTTATCATTCACCTACTCGAGGACGAGCAGGAATTAAGCTTGGGGATGCCTGATACGTCTCCAACTTATCTATAATTTTTTATTGCTCCATGCTACTTTATCTACTGTTTTGGACTATATTGGGCTTTATTTTCCACTTTTATATTACTTTTGGGACTAACCTATTAACCGGAGGCCCAGCCCAGAATTGTTGTTTTTTGCCTTTTTCAGTATTTCGAAGAAACATAATATCAAACGGAGTCCAAACGAAATGAAACCTTCGGGATCGTGATTTTCCAACCGAATGTGATCCAGGAGACTTGGACCCTACTCCAAGAAGCCTCCGAGGAGGTCACGAGGGTGGAGGGTGCGCCCCCCCTGGGCATGCCCCCCTACCTCGTGGGCCCCTCGGAGCTCCACCGACGTACTCCTTCCTCCTATATATACCTACGTATCCCCGAACGATCAGAATAGGAGCCAAAAACCTAATTCCACCGCCGCAACCTTTTGTATCCACGAGATCCCATCTTGGGGCCTGTTCCGGAGCTTCGTCGGAGGGGGCATCCACCATGGAGGGCTTCTACATCATCACCATAGCCCCTCTGATGAAGTGTGAGTAGTTTACTTCAGACCTTCGGGTCCATAGCTAGTAGCTAGATGGGTTCTTCTCTCTTTTTGGATCTCAATACAATGTTCTCCCCCTCTCTCGTGGAGATCTATTCGATGTAATCTTCTTTTTGCGGTGTGTTTGTTGGGACCGATGAATTGTGGGTTTATGATCCAGTATTATCTATGGAAAATATTTGATTCTTCTCTGAATTCTTTTATGTATGATTGAGTTATCTTTGCAAGTCTCTTCGAATTATCCTTTTTTGTTTGGCCAACTAGATTGGTAGTTCTTGCAATGGGAGAAGTGCTTAGCTTTGGGTTCAATCTTGCGTTGTCCTTACTTAGTGACAGAAAGAGTTGCAAGGCACGTATTGTATTGTTGCCATCTAGGATAACAAGATGGGTTTTTTTATCATATTGCATGAATTTATCCCTCTACATCATGTCATCTTGCTTACGGCGTTACTCTGTTTTTACTTAATACTCTAGATGCATGCTGGATAGCGGTCGATGAGTGGAGTAATAGTAGTAGATGCAGAATCGTTTTGATCTACTTGTTTTGGACGTGATCCCTATATACATGATCATTGCCTAGATATACTCATAACTATGCTCAATTCTGTCAATTGCTCAACAGTAATTTGTTCACCCACCGTAGAATACTTATGCTCATGACAGAAGCCACTAGTGAAACCTATGGCCCCCGGGTCTATTCTCATCATATCAATCTATATCACTTTATTTACTTACTTTGTTTTTACTTTACCTTTACTTTTTTTACTTTGCATCTATCTATCAAAAATACCAAAAATATTATCTCTATCAGATCTCACTCTCGTAAGTGACCGTGAAGGGATTGACAACCCCTAAGCATTGGTTGCGAGTTGCTATCGTTTTGTGTAGGTACGAGGGACTTGTGCGTGGTCTCCTACTGGATTGATACCTTGGTTCTCAAAAACTAAGGGAAATACTTACGCTACTTTACTGCATCATCCTCTCCTCTTCGGGGAAATCCAACACAGTGCTCAAGAGGTAGCACCCCCTGTCTTGTGGACAGGCTGTGGGCCCCCTGGCACTAATTCTTTCGCCAAAAATTCTTATTAATTCCAAAAAGTGCCTCCGTGGATTTTCAGGACATTCCGAGAACTTTTCTTTTCTACACATAAAACAACATCATGGCAGTTCTGCTGAAAATAGCGTCTGTCCGGGTTAGTTTCATTCAAATCATGCAAGTTAGAGTCCAAAACAAGGGCAAAAGTGTTTGGAAAAGTAGATACGTTGGAGATGTATCACGCCACTACTTGAATCCTCCCAGTCGAGCGCACCCCCCCTTTGCCCCCTCCAATCTTTGTTCTGTTCATAGAAAAAGGCAATCTCTACGTTAACAAATACAATACTTTCCATTGAAACCTGTCGGGGAAACCGATCACCTATGGGGTCACAATGATCCCTTCTATGTTCGGCAGGGGGTTAGTTGCACGAAGAGCAGGTCGAGTCATTAGCACACAGAGGATTTTTATGCAGGTTCGGGCCGCAAAGATGCGTAATACCCTAGTCCTGCTTTATCTGGTTATATAAGTGTGTGTTCTTGAGCTTTTGAAACAGCTATGATGCGTGCTTTGTCCAAAATTCTGATACCCCTCTCTATGTGCCTCGGGCCTCCTTTTATACTCAAAGGGGTCGCTACAGTGGCACACAAGTGGTGGCAAGCTATAGTGATACAAGCTTATCGCTTGATCGACGTAGGACAAGCGCAATTAATGCGATGCCTACGTGTCCTCTCGCTTTATTGGAGACGGCAACAGATGCCATCCCATCCTTCGCCGCTCCCCTCGTCTTGCCACGCGTCTGGGCCGATGAGGCATGCAGCGCCACGCTGGCCAACCAGCTACTGGGTTGGCAAATTTGTAAGCCTCCACGAAGATCTGCATGCCGCCACGCAGGCGCCTGCTTCACTAGCACGCTTATCGTCGCGTTGAAGTGGCGGAACCCGGCCTTGGAGTCATCTCCGGTAAGGGTCTTGCCATGGGCCTTCATCATTTGATCCATGTGGGCTCGTGGGCCATCCATCTTCGTGAGGATCCGCATGCTTACATGCATGTGCTCTTCAAGTCTTGATCTTGAATATTGTCGACGGTGTCAGAGCTCACAACCCCAAGGTAGTGGCTTTGCTAGTCTCTTCGCAAGTTGCCCCGGCAAGGGGCTAGCCGGGGACCTCGCAGGTTGCCTCGGCAAGGCTTGTCGTCGGGCGTGGCCCTGCTTGCCTCTTGCTGCTTGCTACTCTGGGCAGCTGTCTTGATGTTCTTTGTACCTGTCTTGCCTTCTGCTGCCTTCCTCTGCCTCGCCATGCCCTGTTGTGGGGGTGACTGCGACTGTCCGTGCACAAATAAGGGGTACAGAAGCACCCATACTTTTGTACTCCAACAGGAGCCCCCGGGCCTAGGCCACACATGATCAAAAGGCATAGTTGGGCCAGGCCCAAAGACGTGAGCGGGCGGGCGTGACAGAGGCGAACCATCACAATCTTTCTGGCAGTTGTGTTTCCCCACAACTCGCGTCGAGTGCATGACGTGGGGGGTCATGCGTGGAGTGATTGTAGCATGCTTGCGTCAACCCATGGTGAATAGTAAAGAGGCGACCCGTTTCCGCCTCAAAAAAGTGGGAGGAATCGTGAGACCGCAGCTCATTTACTCTCCTTGCCTTCCTCAATCATGGAGCCGCCGTTCCACGTTTCCTCCTCCGCCTGCCTTTTCCGCCACGTACGCCGCATGCATGGCGCAGGGTAGGTGATGGAAGCGTGGGATATGGGAAAGCACGCTATGGCCGATACCCATGCGCCTTTGATTGGTGCGGGGAGGGCGGTCGACGGCCTTGCTCGTTATCACGTGGCTTTAACGAGCAGGATTTGAAAGGGCTCTTCAGAGGCGCAAAGCCAACCTTCAGTCTCCTTGGTTTGGCTATAAAAAGGGGTCCAGGGGGAGGAGGAGAGGAATCCCCTCACATCTTTTCCTTTCCCCTTTTCTCACCCATCACCATGCCGAGAGGGCGCGGCCGTGGTCGTCACTCTGGGGAGGAGACTAGATCTTCATCCCGTCAGAAAGCCGCGGCGGTCAAGGAAGAGCCAGATGCTCAAGGCGGAGCCCCCCCTCGGGTCACGGCCGGCGAGGCGGTCGAGGCAGAGGTGGGCGTGGAAGGGGGCGTCCGTGGCGCCACCTTCTCCATCTCCATCTCCTCCTGCATCGTCGAGCGGCCATGTTGGAGATACGGCATTGGAGTTCATCTTGCAATTGCGTGATTCACTGTGTAGCCTCCTCCACCTCTCCGAGGTGTTCGCAAGGGTGCTCGAGATCGACTGGCCGCCGAAGCTAAGGCTTCACATGGAGGGGTGTTGCAACGGCGACATGTGGGTGAACGCAAAGTTCCTCGTACCTCATGTAATGCTCCTTCGCCGGGGTTGGAAAACCTTGGCACGCGCCCAATGCTTGATGAAGGGGCACGTTCTCTACTTCAAACTAGTAGAGAGTGACCTACTCTCCATCAAGGTCTTCGGGCGCTCGGGACACAAGCTAGGGTGCTGTGCGGAGAGCTCGACCGACGATGAGAGCTCCTCCTTGGGCGACGGCGGTGAGGAGGACGGCGGCAACAATGACAGGGGTAGCGAGCGGGAGGATGACGGGTCCGACTAGGTGTCGGACACACCGTCTCTAGGCGACGCCGGCAGCACCATCATCTGCACCTGGCCTCCTTCCTGGCAGAGCAATTTGCCAGGGGGTAGTTCTTGGCGTTGGCTTCCCAAGCCAGCTCCTTGAACTTCTCGGGGCTGCCGCTTTTGGTGGCTAGCGCTGGAGGGTCGGAGAAGACGAAGAAGGCAGGTGGCGGGCCGTCAAGTCAGAGTACGATGGCACCGACGCCTTTGTACCATATTGGCGAACCGTTGCATCATCTTCCAGCTTCTTCGCCGACAACGTCATCACCAGCCCTCTTCTGGACAGCCGCCAGGAGCCTCTCTTGGTGTCTTCTGCTGCTCGTACCTCGCCTAGGCGCTCTTTTTGCCCTCCTGCTGTCCTAGCCCGCTTCCTGAGGAGAGGGACAAGAAAGGAATTACGGGCACCTTATCTTTTTTTTTAATCTTAAGCCCGCGGGCACTTGTTGAATTTAGACTTTAGAATTCCTTGCTCATGTTCGCATCCCATATGAATTGTACTTGTAAACAACGTATTAATCAAGAAAAGGGTGCTTGCCGGGTTCTTTTGTGCACGAGCGAGGCTCACACCAAGGAGCGAGTCCTTGTTATCTTAAGATAATCATTGTCACCCGGCAACAGACCTTGCCATCCTCCCGCTCCATAGCTCTTCTACACCCATGCCCTTGGCGGGAGTAGGAGCGGAGAAGGATTGGGCCCTTCGTTTACTTCATCCCCACCACACTACAACCAAGTTCCGGCCCAAAGAAGGGTTTCTGGGCGCGGAAAGAGGGGGCACGGTGGTATAGGAATGAACGAAGTTTCGTACGTCCAAGTTTCATAGAGAAGTACATAGCATGGGACAAAAATACTTATCTAAGTCTGTAGCCCCTGGCAATTTTGGACCGCTGTGGTTGGATGCTTGAAGTTGCAGCCCACGACAAACTTGGCTTGCTGGGTTCGGGACGCCGATCTATCTCCTCTCCTCCAAAGGGTTTGGCGGAAATGCCTGGGCAGCCTGTGAACCAAAAAGGATCAGAAAGGACAGAAAGACGCGCACTCGACCTCTGTGCTAGGGTTTAGTCGCTGTTAAGCCCTATCGACCCTAACACACACAAAGAGAGAGAGAGAGAGCGAAACTTGACCTAGCATGCATGCTAAAACTTAATTAGGGCGCCAGCGCTTCATTTATTTATCTGTTGCTCGGGTTCTGCGCCTGGCTTGTACGAAGGGTGACATGCCTCGCCGGCAAGGCTTGTACAAAAGGTGGTTTGCTGGGGGGCCCAGCAACCGCGCCTTATGGGCAATACTTACGAAGATGTTTGTTGTTCCAGGAGTTGCTCATCGGAACACCATCTTCAGTCGCCAGGCGGACTACACCGGGCCTGGTGACTCGTATTACCCGACAAGGACCTTCGCACTTCGGCGTCAACTTGCTGGAATTTTTGCTGACTGAACGCGCCGAAAAACAAGGTCGCCTTCCTCAAAGCTTCGGGCATGAACCTTGCGGCTATGATAGCGGCGCAAAGTTTGTTGGTAGCACGCAGCTTGCACAGCCGCCCGGAGATGATCTTCCTCAAGGAGCGCTGCGTCATCTTGCCGGAACCGCTCTTGCTCAAGCTCGTCACAAGCGAGCACTCGAGGTGACCCGTATGTGAGTTTTGTGGGGAGAACTACCTCTGCCCCGGATAAGAGGGAAAGGAGTGCCTGGCCGGTGGCTCGATTCGGCGTTGTTCCGACCGACCAAAGAGCCGCCAGCAACTCATCCATCCAGCGCCTCCCGCACTCGCGTAGCTCGCCCAAAGTTTTTGTCCTTGCCGCAGAGGTCTTGGACGTACTGCACGATGGTGCGACTCGAGAATTGCATGCTGTTGTCAGTGGCGACCCTGTTCGGCACACCAAAATGGCAGACTATCCCCTTTAAGAACTTGACAGCTGATAACCTCATAAAAAAGGAAAAATTACTCAAGGTTGAGATAACTTAGCTTTTTATTGCTGTGCAGATCATTGCTGCGATCATGGGCGCCGCCGCTCGCCTTCTTCTCCGGAGCCATGGCAACGAGAGGGCTATTGCACTAATTACAGACCAGATTCTCACAACTAATTACCCCCCTACCTCGCGCGCCAAAGATGTCGGAGAAACCGATCATCTATGGGGTTACAAGGATCCCTTCTACGTTCGGCAGCGGATTAGTTGCACGAAGAGCAGGTCGAGTTGTTAGCACACAATTTTTATCCAGGTTCGGGCCGCAAAGATGCGTAATACTCTAGTCCTACTTTACCTGGTTATATGAGTGTGTGTTCTTGAGCTTTTCAACTATCTATGATGCGTGCTTTGTTCAAAAGGCCGAATCCCCTCTATGTGTTCCTTGGGCCTCCTTTTGGGCCTCCTTTTATACTCAAAAGGGTCGCCATAGTGGCACACAGGTGGTGGCAAGCTACAGTGATACGAGCTTATCGCTCGATCGACGTAGGACAAGAGCATTTAATGCGATGCCCACGTGTCCTCTCGCTTTATTGGGGACGGCAACAGAGGCCATCCCGTCCTTCGCCTCTCCCCCTCGTCTTGCCATGCGTCTGGGCCGACGAGGCATGCAGCGCCACGCTGGCCAACCAACTTCTGTGTTGGCAAAGTGGTAAGCCTCCATGAAGATCTGCATGCCGCCACGCAAGCGCCTGCTTCGCTGGCATGCTTATCGTCGCGTTGGAGTGGTGGTGAAGTGGCCGAACCCTGCCAAGCGCGGGCATGGCCGCGGCCCAGCGATCGTCCCCGGCAAGGCGTGCCGGGGGCCTTCATCATTTGATCCACGTGGGCTCGTGGGCCGTCGATCTTCGTGAGGAGCCGCATGCTTCCAGGCATGTGCTCTTCAAGTCTTGATCTTGAACATTGTCGATGGTGTCAGAGATCTCAACCCCAAGAGTAGTGGCCTTGCTGGTCTCTTCGCAAGTTGCCCTGGCAAGGGGCTTGCCGGGGGCCTCGCAGGTTGCTTCGGCGAGGCTTGTCGCCGAGTGTGGCCCTGCTTGCCTCTTGCTGCTTGCTACTCTGGGCAGCTGTCTTGATGTTCTTTGTACCTGTCTTGCCTTCTGCTGCCTTCCTCTGCCTTGCCATGCCCTGCTGTGGGGGTGGCTGCGACCGTCCGTGCACAAATAAGGGGTACAGAAGCACCCATACTTTTGTACTCCGACAAAACCCTTCCATATTTTTTGCAAGGAAACGTCACATTCATGTCAAGGATCCCGTTTTGATCTTCACAAGAATCAGCTTACAGCGGCCAGGGATCTGAGAGGCAATTTTGGAGGTGGAAAGGATTTGCCCTTGGTGGGGAGTCAATGGCAACGGGCAGGTGCACTACCGCCTGCAACTTCGAACAACAACGCCCACGAAGGACGTCGATGAAGGTGGCGTGTGCACCTGCCCAGTGAAAACATCCACGGGCTTAAGGGCGAGTCTTTTTCTTGGTCATCTTTTTTTTTTTACACTTTTTTGAGTTGAGTTGTCTTTGTTCACTGCACAACCATCCTGTAAGCTAAAGTCTTGCCGGGTATAACCAGTAAAATTTGTACAGTGTACAACAGGGATAATTTTTTTTTCCTCTGAGAGGGACAACAACAGGGACAAGTGGTTAGGGCCGCAAAAGCAAAAAACAGAACCCTACTACTTCCCTCTTTGGCACTGGAGTTAAAGTGCCATTGAGGTGGATGTTGGTTTAAGTTTTCTGAAACACTCAGTGGCAAAAATAGTTGTGTTGTCGCTCGATGGTCCAAGGCAGAATATTGGTCGTCTCTACAGAAACACACACACAGTCACACACACACACACACACACACAAACAAACACACGATTGCCTTTCTCGAACATGACGCTGGCGAGCGACGAACATGGGAAAAAAAGGCGAATTCACCTGCATGCCCGTCGCCTCGCCGCTGAACGATTAAGGTACTGGAATTAATGCCCGTCTACTGGTATGCAACGCTGCTGGATGCTTAATTTACTGTGCGGATATGTGCAATTGTGATGCTCGAACTCTCCCACAGTGTGCGTGCATGGTTACATTATGCACGCAGCCGATTTACTCCTGTTCCCCCGCAACAACAACAAAAATGTACTCATGTTCCTCAAGTTCAGGTTCAGGGGTGAACTCAGCAACAGTCGCCAGTGCCGCTCTCAGACGGCGGGCCCGCGACCAACATGGCTGGTCCATTTTTTCCGGCGTTCTAGAAGGCAGTCGGTAATTGTATCGTCAATCATCATGTAGCAGCTCGCGGGCATGGCATTCAGATGCAGGACCAAAAGGCAAAATGACTGATGACGAAGGGTGCATATGCGTATGTATCAGCGTCCGCGTCTGTGCTGTATTAAAAAAACTAGTGGCCCTGCACAAGGTCAGACAAGCTGTTATTTTTTTCCATCTCTTCGTCCTCGTCCCGTCACCTCAACTAGTGGGAGTTCAAGAAGTAGACCAAGAAGCACTACTTAGGTGCACGCTCTCCGTTCCCTCTCACTCACACATACTCCAGACTTGTGCCAGTCCATACTGAATCACTCCCCTTGTAATTTCTCACCCAAATTTGCTCAGATATCTGCTTCGCAAAGTAGCAGCCTAAGAGGAAGAAGGTGGCCATGGAGCTTGTGGTGGGCGCTTCCGAGGCGACGATGAAGTCTCTCCTGGCCAAGTTGGGTGGCCTTCTCGCCAAGGAGTACACCCTGATCAGGGGCGTCAGAGGCGACCTCCAGTACATCAACGACGAGCTCGCAACAGTCCTTCCTTCGTGACCTTGGCACCGTGGACATGAAACATGGCCACCGGACGAAGGACTGGATGAAGCAGATCCGGGACATCACCTACGACATTGAAGACTGCATCGACGACTCGGCTGACCGTATCCACGGCCTCCGCTCCGATATGTGCTGCTACGTCCTCTTCAACAGCATACATGAGGTCATCACATGGTGGCCGCGCCGCGACGTTGCAACCAGGATCTCCATGCTCAAGGTGCGTGCACAGGAGATCGGAGAGCGGCGCCTGAGGTACGGCGTCAACAACCCCGTGGAAGACTCTGCCAGTGCGGATGCTCCCAACACCGCTGCTGGATTTTTAGCTGCCGACAACCAGTACGCAAGTCTTCAGCTTGTGACTATGAAGGACCCTGTGGGAGTAGAGAAGCACATGGGAGAGCTCAACAAGCGCGTGACTTGCATTGTGGGGTTTGGAGGAGTGGGGAAGACCGCCATAGCCACCGCCTTGTGCATGAATTATGGAGACAAATTCGACCATCGTGCGATGGTCATGGTGTCTCAGAGCTCCGACCTGGAGGCCATCCTCAGCAGCATCAAGAGTCAGCTAAATCCACAGATCGACAATCATGATCAGCAAGGCAGTTCGAAGAAGCTCCTCGCACGCTTCAGGCAAGGCGCGTCAACTGTCATGGCCAAGTGCTGCAACGCTGGCGCCTCAGAGAAAACACGTGACAGGACGAAGCTAAAAGACCTCGAGAAGTACTTCAAGGGCAAGAGGTAACTTGAAATGATTCGAAATGTTGAAGTATGATCTAGATTTGGGTACCAGAAAATGAATTAGAACAGTGTTATGTTTTACCTTTTTAAGCATTGAGTATTTTGAAAAATTAGTTTAAACTTTTAACAAAGAGTTAACACTTGCTAGACATTAATAATGTAAATCTTAGAGATAGTCATCACAAGTGAAGATCAGGTAGTTCACAATATGTGTTAGAATTATGGAGTAGTTTCAGTCAGTTAGGTAACTAAATGTGAATGTATTAGTAGAAAGAAGGGTGTAAAATTCATGTAGTTGCACTTGCACATGCAACTACAATATAAGCCCTCAAAGTGCATGGTAAATGTCAACAAAATATATACTCCCTCCGTCCCATAATATAAGAACGTTTTTTACACTAGTGTAGTGTCAAAAACGTTCTTATATTATGGGCCGGAGGGAGTATTTTGTAACAACCTACAACGACTTCTTTACTTAAAAGCGAATCTAAACATATCCTAAGGCCTAATTTCCCTTTTTTTTTGCAAATGTATGTAAAATATTATATTATTCTTTGTGATTTTTAACGGCGCTGCAGGAAAGCAAATAAAGAGATAGTGGGTATACTTAGTTACTGATGTTCTTTGTTAAATTTAATGGATATACGCATTGATTCTTGCACATACTTACAGTTCAGAACCACAATTCCAAGGACTTTTGGCATTGCATAATGAAATTATGCAATAAATTTATTTGAAATAAGAAAATAAGTTACTGTTGTTCACTCACTTCTTGCTACCAATTTAATATCTTTTATTTGCAGTTTCTTGCTCTTAATTGATGACGTTTGGTCCGCGACGATGTTGGAGAATATTATAAATGAACTTCCTGAAAGTCAAAACAGTAGAATAATAGTTACAACACGGTTTCATGCTGTTGCAACAACACGAAAAGCAGAAGAAATTGACATTCGTAATGTTAAAGGTCTTGAATATGAACAATCAAAGATATTATTTGAGCAAGCCTTGTCAGAATCCCAAGGAAGCAAGGATGTTACTACACTGGTCCAAGCTGATCGTACAACTACAATACCTACGAAAGAAGGTGATTTTATTCATAAAATTTCTTCTGTGCGCATGGCATCTCTTTATCATAATGTGTTGACACCTTAGCAGAGTTATCTAATAAAGTTGTTTATGAATCTCAAGGTAGCAAAGATGTACCATTCCTGGATGAAGTCCGGAAGATGTGTGGGGGGCTGCCGTTGGCCATAGTTATCATGGCCGGTCATGTGGCCTGCAACCCAAGCAAAACACTGGAAGCATGGTTGGAACTTTGCAAATCTCTGTTTCCAGAGTCAAGGAAGGATCAAGAGGAAGATGTTGAGAAAGAGCTTACCCAGGAGCAAGTGGGTAGGATTGTGAGCCATTGCTACAATGACATGCCTGCTGAAATAAGAACTTGCTCCCTGTATTTGAGCATATTTCTGAAGGGCCATAGAATCAGCAAGAAACGACTAACAAGGCGATGGATAGCCGAAGGGTTCGTCTGCGAGAAGCAGGGATTGAGTGTGGAGGATGTTGCAGAGATATATTTCAATCATCTCATAAGGAGGAAGATCATCCGACCGGTTGAGCATAGCAGCAACGGGAAGGTGAAGAAATTTATAGTTCATGACATGGTTCTTGAGCATGTGGTTGCAAAGGCAAGCGAAGAGAATTTCATCACTGTGGTTGGTGGTAATTGGCTCATGCCACCGCCTAGCAGAAAAGTTCGTCGTTTATCCCTCCAAGGAAGTGATTCCAAACATGAGAAGGATACTGAGAAGATGAACTTATCTCATGTCCGGTCACTAACCATGTTTGGGTGCTTGAACAACCAGCTGCCTTCGCATTCATTCAAGTTCGGAATTGTACAAGTCCTGGATCTTGAAGAATGCAAGGGTTTCAAACATCAGCATATGAAGGAGATATGCGAAATGCTTCTTCTCAAGTACCTCAACCTTCGGGGAACTGAGATCCAATGTCTTCCAAAAGAAGTTGGAAATCTTGTGAATCTAGAGACTCTGGACATAAGGGAGACAGATATTGTAAGGATGCCCAAAACTGTGTGCCAACTTGGACATCTTGTTAACATACTTGGTGGGAATAAAAAAACACACACAGCATTGAAGCTTCCTGAAGAGTTGAATAAGAAGAAGAAAATGAAGGCTCTACGCATATTGTTAGGTGTTGAAGTTGGGGGATCAGCAGACCTTCATCATTTGACCGAGCTAAGGAAGCTTGCCATCTACAAGCTGAAGACCACGGGGAGTGATGGAAGTTTCAGACAGTTGATATCCTCTATTGAGTACCTTGGTGGCTACTCCCTGCGGACTCTCATAATTGTCGATCAGTCCACAGACTTTCTTGTACAATTGGAGGCTCTATCTACACCACCAAAATTCCTTGTTGCCCTGGAGTTATCTGGCAAGATGGTTAAGCTCCCCAGTTGGATTGAAAACCTCAGTGCTCTCAACAAGTTAACGCTTTCGGTAACAGCTCTCCGGAAAGATAACTTGCAACAGATTAGCAAGATGAAGGCATTGTTTTCTCTCACGTTTTCATTCCCATTTAGTGCAGAAAAGCAGGATCCGGAAATAGTAAACATTCTTGCACGAAACAAATTGGAGTCCGATGGGGAGATCATGGTTCCAGATGGTGGTTTTCAGAAGCTTAAGCTTCTCCGGTTCTTTGCTCCCATGTTGCCATTACTGAGCTTTTCAGAAAATGCCATGCCAAAACTGGAAAGGCTAGAGCTACGATTCAACATGCTGGAGGGCCTCTTTGGCGCAGAAAACCTTTCAAGTTTGAAAGAGGTATATTTGAGATTGGAGGACAAAGAAGGTGAAGTTATCACCAAGGAGATACAATGTGAGATGGAGGGTGCATTTAAGAGGACTGAAGCCAAGACTCCAAGGATAATCCTTGACCAATGAGTGATTGAAAATTTGAAACGAAGCCCAATTGTAGTGTTCAGTGAGAAATGATGAAGCTTTTTTTATGAATGCAGCAGCGATGCTTCTTTGTATTAAGAGGAGTTAGAGAAGGATTACATGGTCGTCAACCTGACCACAAGGAGATACAAAGAGAGAGTGGCGAGTGGGGGCGGGGGGGGGGGGGGGGGGGGGGGGGGGCAACATGTTATTCTCCTCAGTGGTGTCACCTCTCTTTGGCGCTGAGAGATGAAGAGACTTGAACATGAGTTAATGGAATGAGGATGATGCTTCATCTTTGTAAGTCATGTGAGACTTAGGGATTTTCTGTTTATTGTGCTTCTTTTTTGTACCAGTTGGATTATCAATAAATTCTATATTTCAAGTAAGAAACTAAACCTTATTAGTTTATCTCTGGACAACTATCAGAGGTTACGAAGATTTCGATTGTGTTGTAATCTACGGTGCAATGAAAGCTACTCTTTTCCCGACCGATAGAAACTGAATGTAGCACCAAAATCAGCATTACTGAAGCATCTATGGTAATTCTAACCTGTTGGGGACTAGAGGCTATGTTATTGTTCTAAGTTTCTTGGGAGAATTTCGATTATGTTACTAATTCATTCATTTCAACGATCTTAGTCTAGTCAAGTGGTAGTGCCATTGGCTTATATCAAACTTCTATGTTCAATTTCTTAGCTCCGACTTTGGCTTATAGTCCTAAGGATGAACAAAATTTATGCAATTCATATGAATAATGCAAACATTATATTGTTGGTATGTGAACGCTTCCTTTGACAAGTTGAAGTGTAATGGTACTCTTGGCGAGTGCAAGATTGTGACCTTACTTGTTTTCTATTTCTCTATAATAAAAGAATGCACATACTTATGTTCCAAAAATAAAGAATGCACATATTAAACATATATGCAACAACAAGAAGCTAACATTCTATAAGTTGCTAAACATGCATAAATATAGAGTACTTTCAAAATGAACACTTTAGCAGAAAAAAAACTAACTAAGAAAGGAGTTAAATTACCATCTTATTGACGAGGGTCATGAGTTTTTTGCCCTCCCCTCCCCCATATTTTAGGCATACATGAAAATGTTACTAGAATTTTTTCAAATATTTTGCTAAAAACTCTTCATACGGTTTTATTCATGAAGGTCTTGTCTTTGCTTGACTACTATAAGCAGCAATTATGATAATGTCCGATGTTTAGTGTATTTTCTTATTTGTAATTGATAATCAAAGCGCTTTACTACAAAGGAAAATAAAGGTTGAACCCCAGCTCGTTGCACCCATGATCCACCCAGGCAAGAAAACATAGCAAAATATTCAAAACAAATCTAAAACACTATGGGAATGATCATCAACAAATTTTATCAGGGCTTGCAAAGTTTCGTGGTCAAATAACATTCAAGGAGCTCTGTACCAAAAAGATAACATTACAAAATCTTCTGAAACACTAAACCTACATTTTGACTAATTTTTAGTGATTTCTTCATTTCTGTAGAGAGCTCCTCGTATGTTATTTTTGCACCAAATTATGCAAGCACCATAACATTTGTTGATGATCATTCCCACAATGTTTCAGAATTTTTTGAAAAGTTTTGCTATTTCTATTGCACGGGTGCATAGTGGGTGCATTAAGCTGGGGTGTAAAAAAACCACTCTCTTACTACAATCTCCTTGGGGTCTAGCTTTAACACAGGTCTATCCCATCTGTATCGTAAAGATCTATGGAGTTATTGCTTGGCCATTAAAAGAGTCTACACTCTGCGAATGCAAGTAAGTTTATATATATTAATGAGGCAAGGTCTGACATATAGTACATCGTTAAACGGGAGTTGGCCAGATCTAGCCAGCTGTGGCAAGACTCGGGAATCAATCGAGGTCCTCCTACGCAGTACAAATTAATTATGGGAGCCCGCAGGGCTGCACATTGTTGGCGCCGTCTCTTGCAGCGCCGCTCTTCTTCTTCTACCTCTTGCTGCCTCTCACAACTCTCTCTGGTTGTTTCTCTCAACACACAAGAAAACACATACACACACATGGGGAACGCGCACACACACACACACTTCACCAAGCAGAAAGCTTGCTTTGCCTTGTCTCCCCCGGTGAAATACACAGGTCCTACATCTTTTCTTCCAGCCCTCACGGCCTTCTTTTTTCATTCACTCAGGGAACCATTTATACAAGGACTTGACACTCCACGGTGCATGCAGCCACAACTACCATGCACCACTCACACCACTAACTAGCCCTATTCTTCTGCCCACTAACTCAACGGCCAAACACTACCCAGCAGTGTTCAGCTAACAACCTGACTCGATCCTCTCCTAGAATCGCTCTAGGCACCACGACCAGTCCAACACCAACTACTGGACTCACTCCAGTACACAACTGACTAAACGATCCGGCCATCTCTAGGCCACTAACTTGCAGTGCACACATGCACGTACACACATGTCAAGATTAGCTCCAACATTTTCCCTCTTAATCTTGACATGGTAGCTCACCACAACTTCCATGGATAACGCGCCGAGCACCACTCCATCTCGTCGTAGACGTCGTCACAGCGCCGAACACGCGCACCGTGCCACAACATCGCATTGCAACATTTGTTGGCTTCACACCAACTCTCCATGATGACGATGGCATCGCACCACCGCCGTCGGCATCGCACCGACCCGAGTGCAAGCATCACGCCGCCGTACCTCTTCTTAGCGGCATCTCACCGCCTCACCTTGTAACGGCATCTCACCGTCGTTGTGGCAGCATCTCACCGCCGTCTCCTTCTTGTCGGGGATGACGCCCTCACAGCGCCAACGCCCGCCGTGGATAGGGCTACCGCAGCGCCGGTCACCACGGTGACATGCCGTATGAAGCGGCCTTCTCTTGACGCGAACGACGCCTTCGCGACGCCGATCACCACGCCATCTCCTCCTCATAACGGCCTCGCGCCGTAAGAGCCACCAGCGGCCTCACGCCGCCACCGACCTCCTCCTTGCGCCGCCGGCCTCCATCTCGCATGGAGTCCGCCGCACCGCCACCACCTCGGATCGACAAGGCTCTGAATACCAATTGATGGCGCCGTCTCTTGCAGCGCCGCTCTTCTTCTTCTACCTCTTGCTGCCTCTCACAACTCTCTCTGGTTGTTTCTCTCAACACACAAGAAAACACATACACACACATGGGGAACGCACACACACACACACTTCACCAAGGAGAAAGCTTGCTTTGCCTTGTCTCCCCCGGTGAAATACACAGGTGCTACATCTTTTCTTCCAGCCCTCACGGCCTCCTTTTTTCATTCACTCAGGGAACCATTTATACAAGGAGTTGACACTCCACGGTGCATGCAGCCACAACTACCATGCACCACTCACACCACTAACTAGCCCTATTCTTCTGCCCACTAACTCAACGGCCAAACACTACCCAGCAGTGTTCAGCTAACAACCTGACTCGATCCTCTCCTAGAATCGCTCTAGGCACCACGACCAGTCCAACACCAACTACTGGACTCACTCCAGTACACAACTGACTAAACGATCCGGCCATCTCTAGGCCACTAACTTGCAGTGCACACATGCACGTACACACATGTCAAGATTAGCTCCAACACACATGATACAGACATTGTTAAGAGTGCATGAGCTTGGCTGTATTTGCTAAAGTGGGGAGTCCATGGAAGTCCTAAATAAAAAACTCATCGATTTGATTAGCTAACTTTTTGAGAAGGATTTGATTAGTTAACTGATGGACCCATCCTTTCTTCACGTTAGCTGAATGTGAATCTTGGCCACTTGGGTTTGTAGCATCCATCGAGATTTGTACTATTTAGTATACACCATACTCCACCTGCTCCTGGTATGTTATTTGAGCACCAAACTTTGCAAGCACCCATAACATTTGTTGATGATCATTCCCACAAAGTTTCAGAATTTTTGAAAAGTTTCCATATGTTTTATTGCATGGGAGCATCGTGGGTGCGTTAAGCTCGGGTGTAAAAACCCACTCTCTTACTACACTAAGGTAGCAATACAGGAAGAGAAAACAAAAACTGTCTGTAAGTTTAACATGCTTGCTGTTGGAGCAGATTAAGATCCTAAAATCGACGAGCAATGTAGGGACCCCCATGATTTACATTTCTTTCCACAAAAACATGCAAGAACAATCATCTGTCTAGAAATGTAGACTGTAAATAGTACACGCGGATAACATTTGCTTGATCCAGAGAGTAACGGATCTTCACTTTTTTTTAATGTCATCATCACTTTATACCTCAGCTAACACATGCCGTTTTGCAGCAATTCTGTTTGCCCAAGGGAAAGCTTAAGCAGGAATACGAAAGTACGGTTTCAGCTTCATATCTATTCATCCAATGGCATCAAGTATCAAACTGGCGATAATAAACACTCCCATTGCATATGAGTACTGAATTAGATTCTGGAACCACAAACAGTTTTTCACTAGATTAAAAAGTGATAATTTATGAAAGCACGCGTTCAGCAGCCACACAGAAGGGGTGGTGGGAGCTGATTTTTGGATCTCCTTAGGATCTAGCTTCAACACAGGTCTATCCCAACCAATGAAAAAAATAGCGCGCTATAGCAAAATAGCGACGACCTCAGAATATGCTATAAGCAAGGTCTGACATATAGTACATCGTTAAACGGGAGTTGGCCAGATCTAGCCAGCTGTGACAAGACTCGGGGATCGATTGAGGTCCTCCTACGCAGTACAAATTAATTATGGGAGCCCGCAGGGCTGCACGTGATACAAACATTGTTAAGAGTGCAAGAGCTTGGCTGTATTTGCTACAGTTGGGAGTCCATCGAAGTCCTAAATAAAAAAATCATCGCTTCGATTAGCTAACTTTTGGAAAAGGCTTTGATTAGCTAACTGATGGACCCTTTCTTCACGTTAGCTGAATGTGAATCTTGGCCTCTTGGGTTTGTAGCATCCATCGAGATTAGGAGGGACCGAGGACAATGCGTGGAGGATCGGTCAATAGACCGGTTGGTAATAAGGGCCTTTTGTCCCGGTTCACCAACCGATACTAATATGTCGGGAGTAAAGCCCCCTTTAGTCCCGGTTGGCTACGTTAGACACCTTAAAAAATGTTAGACACCTTCCATAAAAACTACATGTATGAAAAGGGGAAAAAAATAGTAGATTACGTCTGATACGCTCAACTTTAACATTGGTCAAAAAAAAAGGAAAGCATCGACGGTTCTTTTTTAAGGATAGTCTCCTTCCTTTTCAAAAAATGGATATTCTCCTTCCATATATGAAAAGGAACAAAATAACAGATTGGATTTGACACGTCTAATGTTGGTGAAGCAGAAGGAAAGCATCAACGGTTCCTTAAAAAACGATAGACTCCTTTCCATAAAAACTACATCGAAGAAAAGAAAGAGAATCCATTTGATGATCCTTAAAATTCGGCTAATAAATTATTTCCACGATGGAAAAAGGAAAAAAAAACATCCACGCAAAAAAGAACATCTCTTGCTCGACCCTGGCTGCTCAAACTTATACGTAACATATACATCGTCCCGCCCAAAAAAACCAACTGACACCTAATATTGGTGAGACAAAAGAAGGAAAGCATCCATCAGTGGCTTTGAAGGATAGCATCCTTCCATAAAAACTCCACCGGTGAAAAGAAAAAACATATCCAATTGATTGTCCATTAAAAGTACATAAAGAAATTCTTCTACCGAGTGAGAAAGGAAAAAACGCTTACGCAAGAAAGGAAAAACATCTATCCCTCAAAAAATAGCAAGGAAAAACATCTCCTTTAGTTCTTCTCTTCTATGGCTGGTGGCGGCAGATTTTCTCATGAAGGACATCCCCATCACGATCAAGTGCACTCTCCCATCCGCATGACCATAGGCGAAACATAAAGGAGCCAAAGCCAGGGCTGCGAGCGATGATGAGCGACCCAAGCGGCAATAGGTCTTCATGTTTGTTAGGATAACTGCATCTCTCTCCATCCGAAAGCTTCAAATCACACTTCACGTCTCTAATATAAAAAAGGCCAACTATCAAAACCATCGTCCAACTATTCTTCTTGGCTTCAAGTTCTGACCAGTTTGCAATCTAACGATGATAATGGTGGATGCAACATAGGGTGAGGTGTACCGATGGTGGTCCAAGTAGATCATGTTGTTGTCCTAATTGGTACATTGCCCATTGGAAAACCTATAGCAGATGGAAAGCATACCGATTTATCTGTCCGATGTCATCGTGTTCATCATTCATTCTGCAAGTCCGCATGCAAGTAAAACCTATCCTTGAATTTGCTGAATGTTCCGCTTCACTTTTAGCATGTTAGAGTTATGACAAACAGCAATAAATTATCGTGATACCAAGCGTCCGACAAATAGAAAATTTTCTACATACATGCCTACTTATGAGCACACTTCACTTAATTATGTTGTAGAGTGGACCAGATTCAGCTGCATCCATTGTCGCCATTTGCAAGGTAGTGATGTAGTGATGCATATGTGTTTGAATCATCTGAAGCAACTATTAGGATTATGCAAATTTTTTTACATATATACTACTTTGCCTGATTTTCATGCAAGTCATGAATTATATGGATTCACATGATTCTCTGGAGGTGTAGATTGCTAATAATCTACTGTGCTTATAGTATAGTCCTTCCAATTTTTAAAATATGTATATTATTTGCTACAATATCATATATTTTGATAGAAAGTCATACATGCATGTGTCCATTATTGTGTACAGAAACAAAGTCTATAATTCTACCATTCTTCCATGGCAAAACAAAAATTTACGTCTTTTTTTTATTGAGTAAGAAAGGAATATACGTGCTACAATAGGGCACTTGCTCTTTTATACGTTTAGAAACCAATAGGTCATGCGTACATGATACATGCAACAACTTTTGCGTTTGTAACCATTTTTTCTACGAACATAACACATATACCCTTATACAATCTTCATAAAGTAGCACATCCATATTTCCACATATCTTCTATAAATCTGAGGTGGTTCGCCATCACACATCGGTAGTATTTATACCGTTGTGACACAATTGGACTTAAACAATCTAATCAAAAAATAGTCAAAGTAATGTAACTTCATTAGACCCTATGTGCATGAGTAATAACATATCATATATAAACATATAAATATTCAAATTATTGTTTGACATTTCTAATTTGTCAAAGAATTGTTATATCTTATATTATAGTTTCTAGCCCGCGCAGGTGCACGGGTTGATGACTAGTATATACTATTTGGTATATACAATTTCTCATACAACTTGCAGATCATTACATGCATGCAGGCATTAGGTGAAATGGTATTCTCTATCGGGATCTATGACCTGCTCAAGCAAAAATCCTGCCATTTCATCTTCAAGTGCTCGTATGCGGTCCTTTTGCATGAGCCTTTACCGCTTGTCCGACATCTTTAAAGAAAGAGATCAATATGAATATATTAGTTGTGTGTGTATATATTACATCAAGACTTGTTTGATCTCTGCCCTGCGCCCTTTTGATCATAAAGCGGATGTTCTCGCAAACAGTGTATGCACATATATTTGTCCCCCATTCCTGCAAAAATCACAACTGTACGAGAATAAAATTCAGTCAGATAATAATCAAACATGATAATTGTATTGAAACTAGAACCAAAGAGATGCGCGAACGTATAGCTAGTACTAGCTAATTACCTTAGGCCGTTTCCATGTCACATCCTTTTCCCAATAACCGTTATCTCATTTGTGAACCGTTTCCAAACCCTGCTCGACAAAGAAAAAGAATAAAGTAGTCGTTGATTACTTGATATCATGAAATGAACTAAAGAGGCCGACATAGTGCGATAATGATTGAAATTACTTGTCGAGCATCAGCTCCAGGTCCATTTACTCTTTACGGGCTTTAGTTATTGAGTCCAGTACATCAACTTTTCCCTCATCAACTTTGATGATTAGCAGGATCTAGTGGAAGCTGCGTTGTATAAGCGGGCATGCATAACTCATCAAGTACTACCATAACATCGAGTAAGCAAAATAAAATTTATAGTACAGGATAGTAACACTCACCTGTAGTTGTAAGGAAATACTATTTCTGGATGGGTATTGAGTGCCTTAAAAACGTATACAAGTTCTCCTTTGTTTCATCTTGGCGATCCATTATCATTTGTTTATTAATGGTATTTAGGTCAATGAAAACAATGCCAAAGAGTCCATCTCTTTTCATTTCAAACATCTTCATTCTTCACACCACACAAAAGAATTTAGTGAGGATAATTATAGGCAATGAACGAGCTGATGAGTTAGAGACTTAAATTACAAAAAAAATCACTTACAGACAATAGCAACTGACGAGAGATTTGCCTAGTGTGTCTTGATTGAATAACTGAAACAGTTCTGGAAACTCAACCCACAAATCTTTTTCATGGTAGTAATTCTCTCGCTCGACTCTCACCATGAGGCTCGTTCGCCCGGCATTTACTTCCCTCGGGTACCAGTTCTGCAATTTGTACATTTGTGTTGACAGAAGCGGGACCTACTCAGGCCTGACCAGAGGCTTCCGGGGGACATATTTCCATGCTAGTTCCGCCTCTTCCACCCTTGGAATTTCCTCGGTGCCTAGGAGTTGTTCAACAGTGACACTGCCCTCTCTAGCCATCTATCTAACAACGTCGATTATATCGGTACTCACCTGTGACGCCCGGATAATTAAGCTACAGTAACCATCTACTAATGATGCCATGTCACCTCGATTACTGTTGCTAATCTCGCATTAGTTTGAAACCTCTTCAAATTCATATTCAAAATCAAGCAAACAATAAAAGTTTTCAAATATTAAAACTAAAATGTTCGGGGTGAGCCAAATAATGCATAGGTAAGTACGGTGGAGAAACCACACTTTTATAAAAGGTTTAAATACTCTAAAATATTTTAAACAGTAGCAAACACAATTAGTTGAATGCCTTTTACAAAAAATAAAATATTAAACTATTTTATTTAGTTTCCCAAACTTATGTGGCAGTAGCCTATTTATTACACACTAAATTAGGGACTACTTCTATAGTTTATAAAACTAAAATAAAAGAGGAACTAAATTAAAACAGAAAACAGAATTGAAAATTAAAAGAAAGTTAAAATAACGACAAAAGAAAGAGAAACCCTACCTCCCTCGCTGGGCCTCGGCCCAGCTACCATCGGGCCAACCAGGCCGGCTAGCCGCCCCCTATAACCCCCAGAGCCTCCCCGAAAGCCTAACCGCACCCACAACCCCCACTCCCCCTTGCTCCACTCCCCCCGATCTGGATCGGGGCTGCGACCCCGTTGCCGCTCGCAATCACCGGCGCCGCCCCTCTCGTTCTCCTCCGTGCCCTCCTCTCCCTCGCGCGACACCTGCCTGAAGCCTCGGCCACGACTCGTTGCCGGCCCGACGCCGTCGCCCGTCGTCGCCACCACTACGTCGTGGGACCACCTCGCTGGACCGCCATCCCATCGTCGACCCCATCGCCATCGTCCCCATCCTTCTCCTCGAGCCCCGCTGCCTAGTCCCTACACCGTACGGTGAGGCCCTCGGCCTCTTCCCCTTTGCCCTCCGCCACCGTTAGCCGCAGCCGCGACGCCGCACCCTGTCCGGCTGTCCCGTTGCTGGCGCCTCCGCTTCTCGTGCAGCTCCCCTGCCGCGGCGCACCGACCGCCCCGTCGCGTGCAGTGCGCCCTGATAACCCACAAGTGTAGGGGATCAATTGTAGCCTCTTTAGATAAGTAAGAGTGTTGAAACCAATGAGGATCTAAAGGTAGAACAAATATTCCCTCAAGTTCTATCCATCACCGATACAATTCTACACACGCTTGACGTTCGCTTTACCTAGAACAAGTATGAAACTAGAAGTACTTTGTAGGTGTTGTTGGATAGGTTTGCAAGATAATAAAGAGTATGGAAATATAAACTAAGGGCTGTTTAGATAAAGAAGCAATAAAGTAAATATAGCGAGTGTGGAGAAGTGGTGGTAGGAGTTGTGAAATTGTCCTTAAGCAATTGACTACTTTACTAGACCGATAGCAAGTTTTATGTGGGGGAGGCATAAGCTAACATACTTTCTCTTCTTGGATCATATGCACTTATGATTGGCACTCTAGCAAGCATCCGCAACTACTAAAGATCATTAAGGTAAAACCCAACCAACATTAAAGCATCAAGTCCCCTTTATCCCATACGCCACAACCCCCTTACTCGGGTTTATGCTTCTGTCACTCAAGCAACCCACTATAAGCGAATCATGAACATATTGCAACACCCTACAGTGGGAATCCCTCACGCTTGCGTGACACGGAGGGCACAATAGGACAGCAACTTAACCACAAGCAAATTAAACCAATCATAGCAATTCATCAATCACCGGTAAGACAACAAAAATCTACTCAGACATCATAGGATGACAACACATCAGTGGATAATAATATGAAGCATAAAGCACCATGTTCAAGTAGAGGGTACAACGAGTTGCGGGAGAGTGGACCGCTGAATATAGATGGGGGAAGGTGATGGAGATGTTGGTGAAGATGGCGGAGGTGTTGGTGAAAATCGCGGTGATGATGATGGCCTCGGCGGCGTTCCGGCGCCACCGGAAGCGAGGGGGAGAGAGCCCCCCTTCTTCTTCATGTTACTTGACTTTCTCCCTTGATGGGAGAAGGGTTTACCCTCTGGTCCTTGGCTCCGATGGCGTGGGAGGGGCTCTCGCCCCTTCGAGACTGGATCTATCTCTCTGTCTCTCTCTGTTTCTGCATTCCCAGATTCTGCCCTTTCACCGTTTCTTATGTATCCGGAGATCCGTAATTCCGATTGGGTTTAAACCTTCGCCTAGATTTTTCTCTGAAAATTAGCTTTCTTGCGGCAAAAGAAGAGCGTCAACCAGTTTATGGGGTGCCCACGAGGGTCAGGGGCGCACCCCCCTGAGACGCGGCCCCTGCCTCATGGCCCCCTCGGGCATCGTCTCACGTTGATTCTTCTTCCCAAAAATCAAAAATATTCCAAAAATATTCTCCATCCGTTTTATCCCCGTTTGGACTCCGTTTGATATGGGGTTTCTGCGAAACATAAAACATGCAACAAACAGGAACTGGCACTGGGCACCTGATCAATATGTTAGTCCCAAAAATAGTATAAAAAGTTGCCAAAAGTATATGAAAGTTGAATAATATTGGCATGGAACAATCAAAAATTATAGATACGACGGAGACGTATCAGCATCCTCAAGCTTAATTCCTGCTCGTCCTCGAGTAGGTAAATGATAAAAAAGATAATTTTTGATGTGGAATGCTACCTAGCATAATCTTGATCATGTAATCTAAACATGGCATGAATATTAAGACATGAGTGATTCAAAGCAGTAGTCTATCATTTGACATAAAAACAATAATACTTCAAGCGTAGTAATAAAGCAATCATGCCTTTTCAAAACAACATGGCCAAAGAAAGTTATCCCTACAAAATCATATAGTCTGGCTATGCTCCATCTTCATCACACAAAGTATTTAAATCATGCACAAACCCGGTTTCAGCCAAGCAATCGTTTCATACTTTAGTATTCTCAAACCTTTTCAACTTTCACACAATACATGAGCGTGAGCCATGGATATAGCACTATAGGTGGAATATAATATGGTGGGGGTTATGTGGAGAAAAAAAAGGAGAAACTCTCACGTCGACGCGGCTAATCAACGGGCTATGGAGATGCCCATCAATTGATGTCAATGTGAGGAGTAGGGATTGCCATGCAACAGATGCACTAAGAGCTATAAGTGTATGAAAGTTCAAACTGGAAACTAAGTGGGTGTGCATCCAACTTGCTTGCTCATGAACACCTAGTGCATTTGAGGAAGCCCATCGTTGGAATATACAAGCCAAGTTCTATAGGGAAAATTCCCACTAGTATATGAAAGTGACAATATAGGAGACTCTCTCTATGAAGAACATGGTGCTACTCTGAAGCACAAGTGTAGTAAAATGATAGTAACATTTCCCCTTTTCTTTTCTTTTCTTTTCTTTTTTTCTTTTTTGGGTGGGCTTCTTTGGCCCCCTTTTTTTATTTAGGCTTCTTTGGCCTCTTTTTTTCATTGGGCAATGCTCTAATAATGATGATCATCACACTTTTATTTACTTACAACTCAATATTACAACTCGATACTAGAACAAAGATACGACTCTATATGAATGCCTCCGGCTGTGTACCAGGATGTGCAATGATCTAGCATAGCAAAGATACCAAAAAATGGACAAGCCATGAAAACATCATGCTAGCTATCTTACGATCATGCAAAGCAATATGACAATGAATGCTCAAGTCATGTATATGATGATGATGGAAGTTGCATGGCAATATATCTCGGAATGGCTATGGAAATGCCATGATAGGTAGGTATGGTGGCTGTTTTTAGGAAGATATAAGGATGCTTATGTGTGACAGAGCGTATCATATCACGGGGTTTGGATGCACCGGCGAAGTTTGCACCAACTCTCGAAATGAGAAAGGGCAATGCACGGTACCGAAGATGCTAGCAATGATGGAAGGGTGAGAGTGCGTATAATCCATGGACATTAGTCATAAAGAACTCATATACTTATTGCAAAAATCTATTAGTCATTGAAACAAAGCACTACGCGCATGCAACTAGGGGGATAGATTGGTAGGAAAAGACCATCGCTCGTCCCCGACCTCCACTCATAAGGAAGACAATCAATAAATACCTCATGCTCCAACTTCGTTACATAACGGTTCACCATAGGTGCATGCTACAGGAATCACAAACTTCAACACAAGAATTTCTACAATCCACAACTACCCACTAGCATGACTCTAATATCACCATCTTTATATCGCAAAATTGTTGCAAGGAATCAAACATATCATATTCAGTGATCAACAAGTTTTATGTAGGATTTTAAGACTAACCATGTGAATGACCAATTCCAGTCATCTCTCTAAATAAATATAACTGAATCAAGAGAGTTTAATTCTTGCTACAAAAGATATGCCCACGCTCTAACAAATATAAGTGAAGCAAAAGAGCATTCTACAAATGGCGGTTTTCTGTGTGAAGAGAAACAGACAATTCAAACTTCAAATGATATAATTGACGCACATGAAGAATTCTATAAAGTCATAATCAAAAGATATAAGTGAGGTGCATTGAGCATTCTATAAATCAACCAAGGACTATCTCATACCAGCATGGTGCATAAAAGAAAAGTAAAAACTAAACGCAGAAGACGCTCCAAGACTTGCACATATCGCATGAACGAAACAAATCCAAAAACATACCGATACTTGTTGAAGAAAGAGGGGATGCCTTCCGGGGCATCCCCAAGCTTAGACGCTTAAGTCTCCTTGAATATTTACTTGGGGTGCCTTGGGAATCCCCAAGCTTGAGCTCTTGCCTCTCCTCCTTTTCCTCATATCGAGACCTCCTCGATCAAACACTTCATCCACACAAAACTTCAACAGAAAACTCGGTAAGATCCGTTGCTATAATAAAGCAAATCACTACTCTAAGTACTGTTGCAAACCAATTCATATTTTGTTTTTGCATTGTGTCTACTGTAATATAACTTTTCCATGGCTTAATCCACTGATAGAAATTGATAGTTTCATCAAAACAAGCAAACTATGCATCAAAAACAGAATCTATCAAAAACAGAACAGTCTGTAGCAATATGAACATTCACCATACTTTTTTACCCCAAAAATTCTACCAAAATTAGGAAAAATAAACAATTTGTATAGAAATACAGTGCAAAATGGTTCAGAACCGTTTGACGTTCCAGTCGAAAAAGTAAAATCGCACTCTACAGCCAAAGTTTCTGTCCTACACCATACAAACCAACACGCCATCTAAACATCCTAAAGGCAAACCTTGGCACATTATTTTTATAATACAATGGAATTGTACAATGGGATAATTAGTTTTGTTGAAAAGTTTCTGTAATTAAGATTCAGAAAGTTTTTGTGAGCATGAACAAAGTTCAAGGCTAGCTCCCACTTTAACAATGCTTGTCTCTCTTACTTTCACTTTCCTTTTTGAAATGTTTTGGGTTCCCCTCTTAATTTTGTTTGTTTTTAGACTATATAAACGCACTCAACAGAAATAAATGACTCTAATAAACTTCCAGGTTGTCTCCCTGGCAGCGCTTTCTTTAAAGCCATTAAGCTAGGCATGTAGTGCTCAAGTAATGGATCTACCCGGATCCTAAGGTATATCAAAGCCAATTTTAATTAACAATGATTTGTAATTTAGCGGTGAGCACAAAGTAACATATATCAAGCAATAACGAAGTCTAACTCTCTTCCTATGCATCGGCATGTCATAAAAGAACAATTCATGCACACATAGTAAAGGCCAATGCATAGTATAAACAGTTTCTTGCAATTTGATCGTGTGGGAAACATAGAGATATAGTTCCTCTCTCATAATAATTGCAAGTAGGAGCAGCAAGCACATGCACATTATATCCATCAAAATCATCATGTGAAGTAGTAAAAGGCAACCCATCGATATAATCCTTAATAAGGGTAAACTTCTCCGATATAGTGTAGTCGGGAGAATTCAAAAAGATAATAGGACTATCATGCGTGGGTGCAATAGCAACAATTTCATGTTTAACATAAGGAACTATAGAAAGTTCATCTCCATAAGCATCATCCATATTGGCATCTTGGCCATAAGCATAGCACGCATCATCAAAAAGGGACATTTGAAGAGAATCAATGGGATCATAACAATCATCATAGCACTCATCCTTCGGTAAGCACGAAGGGGAATTAAACAATGTATGAGTTGAAGAGTTACTCTCATTAGAAGGTGGGCACGAGTAGCTAATCCTCTCTTCCTCCTTTTGTCCTTCGCTCTCCTCTTCATCTTTTTCATCCAATGAGCTCACAGTTTCATCAATTTCTTCTTCCATAGACTCCTGCAAAATATTAGTCTCTTCTTGGACAGCGGAGACTTCCTCAATAAATGCATCCATATCGGCATTATATTCATAATTCTCATAGCAATATTTAAGTATAGCAAAAATTTTAGGTCTGTAAACAACATCATCAAGATTTTCACACTCGTTAAACAAAGATTCAATCTCATAGGCACCCATAAAAGCAACGAATTCTTCTATTTGTTTCACATCATAGTAATTATATATACCATTAGCATAAGAAGCTAAGGTTTCATTACCATTAAATTTGCATGAAAAGGGAAGGTGTGGAGCCTTCATCCTAGAGCAACAAGCATAATCATATCTCAAGCATAGTTGATGAGCATACCAATGCAACATATGAATTTGATCCCATAATAGTTTCTATTTTGTGTCAAGCGATAATCCCTAAAGTATTCACCTTGATCCAACGTGTCTCTCATAACATAATTGAATGGGATTTTCTCAGGACTATCAAAGTAGTACATAATATTTTTCACATAACCATCATCGAGGGTTTTAGGAGGTTCCCCATCTCTATGAGCAGCAAGTACACCTATTTTTTTGGTATTTCATGTTCCATATCCATAACTAAAGATAGAGAACAACTAAGACAACGAATAAAAATTACTTAGTGATAAAGCAAACAAGCACACACGAGAATATTCACCCCACGCTATGACTCCCCGGCAACGGCACCAGAAAAAGGTCTTGATAACCCACAAGTGTAGGGGATCAACTGTAGCCTCTTTCGATAAGTAAGAGTGTCGAACCCCTGATGACCAAGACTACAGCGCCCCCGCCAATGCCCGTGGTCAGCCAGAGTGTGGCAACAGTGCCCCTTACCTACACGCTGACCAGGGCTGGCACGGCAACAGTGTCCCCGCCCTTACCACTGACGACAGCAAGCGGAGGCCTGACGGAGAACACTATGCGCGACTCGACCCAGCCACGCCATGACGATCGACAAGACGGCGCACAGTCCCCCTAGGCACGCGGGGCCTGCACCTAGGGGAACCCGGCGAACCACAAGCCCCCAAGCGGGACCTAGCCCGGCACCCTGGACACCGACAATATGGACTCACCGACTCGGCATATTACCATTGTAACCCTGGGTGGGTTGGTCTATAAAACCCCCCAGGAGTCCACGCCAAAAAAGAGAGAGGACACAAGATATTCAATAGAGACATACGACACACACGGCATGCAAAGCCACACGAGATAGAGCAAGCAAGATAGGACAAGCCACCACATAGCGACACCAAGGATAAGGATCAGCCGGAGCCTTGGCTAGCCTCCTTCCTCCTCTAAACAGCTCCAGGAGCCACATTATACTATCAACCATCCAACTAAACTCGGCAGGACTAGGGGTGTTATCTCTTCGGAGAGCCCCGAACCTGGGTATGTCCGGCGTCCCGCGCCCACGCTTATCAACCTCGCCTCCGAAGCCCACCAGCGCCCTCGAGCCTCCTCCTCACTTTAGCCATCCCTTGGCATCTGTCGTGCGCCCACCACGACAGCTGTGGCGAAGGGGTGCTGGGTTGCAAAGAGAGAGGGGTTTCGGGCTACGCAGTTAACCATTGGGGCGTCAAACAACCTCCAAATGGAACAAAATTTGACGGGCAGTCTACCGGTGATATACCAAGGCCACTCGGCAAATACTGACCCATTCCGAGAACGTTTTTCTCCCGCTCATGAAACAAGGTCTGAGAGGGGCGACGGGCGCGTGTGAGAGTGTCAGATTGCAAAACGGACAACGGAGAGAACCGGCGGAACCCGAACGGATGCAAGTTTTGCAAAACATGCAGATGAAATGCAGATGATGACATGGCAAAATGCAACACGCAAGCAAATGACAAGGCAACAACGACGAATAACAGGAAGACACCTGGCGCATCGGATCCGAGGCGTTACAACTCTCCCCCACTAACAAGAGATCTCGTCCCGAGATCTTAGGAACGAGACGGAAGAGAAAGAGGAAGAGGTGAAGTAAGGACACAAGAGAGAGGATGAAAAAAGTCAAGAGCACTCGGTTAGAAAAGATGAACGGCGAATATGACGAGAATCAAATGCTCATGGAAACAAGATAGACTCTGAAACCACTCCGGTTAGAACAAGATAGAAAAAGAATAAGCACGAAAGAATTTGGGCAGCACTCCGGCTAAAAATGGAAGGAATAAAACATGAACTTCACAAGATGGGATGGCACTTGATGAGAATCAAAAGAACGGACACTTGACGAGATGACCAACGCAATGCCTCCAAAAGAATTGAAAGAATGGAATGAAAAGAACTTAGAAGGAAAGATTGAACGGAGTTGTTGAGAACATCAACAACAAAAGAATAAGCTTGTTGTAGACTTATCAAAACAACTCAAAACTTTAGGTGAAATTATACCACAACCAACAGTCTGAATAGCTGAGCGGAACGAAGAAATGCAAAACTCCACTTCAGGAGAACACTGAGAATTATTTGCACTTTGAGACGCGAGAAGAAAAGATACTTGAATTCCTCTAACAAAATCTTGATGAACTCTTGAACAATGAATTAATCATGAAGAACCACCATGAAGAACTCCGGTGACAAAAGGATGATGAGATAGAATGAAGGATGAAAGAATAAGATGAGACTTGCGGTGATCTAGATGGAGGTTCCGACGAAATGACCGAGGAAATTAGAACTCTGGAAAAGAAAAGATGAAAACACTTGGAACTAGAATTTATTCATCAAGAACAAACTACGAAGGAAGGGATTAATCACTTAGAGAAAATAAGAATAAGAATTATTGTATGCTCATCCTCCACCAAATTAAATTGATGACAAGCAACGGATTTGGATGCAACTTATTCTTGTTGAAAAGGATTAAGGGGGGGGGGTATATGGCACAAAACTTGAGAAAGTCTTCATGAACCACCGGTAGGATTGGAAAGAACGAATGAATTAATATGATAATCAAAGAAAAAGAATCTGAAAGAACCACCGTTAGAATTCGGAAATGACTGACGAAATAGAATGAATCACCGGGAAGAATTAGAAGAACCAAATAGTTGAAATGTGAGGACGAAGAATTCTTCTGGAACGATGGCCTTCGGTGAAAAGAAATGGAAAAACAACTTCTGACATACTCCGGATGGGTAAGAAAAGAATATCTGACAAATGGAATAATTCGAGACGATAGCATGAAACTAGAACCGCGAGTCTTTGAGATAACGGGCAAGATTTAGAGGAAAAACTCTTCTTCGATCTTCAAATGACGACGAGAAACACCACCAAAATTGTTAAGGCACTTCGGGGGAATGAAAAAGCGAAGAGGTTGAGGCAACAATGAAAATGATTCAAAATTGATCTTGGAAAAGATCTGACTGATGAAATTCATTCTTACGTCACACTTGAAAATAATTTGAGAATAGCTCCGGGAAATTAGAAGAGTCGGGTAAGATCCTGGGAAAAGACCTGTGGGTTAGGGCCCACTAAAAGAAAACACCGTTAGAAAGGATTGTTGAAGAGATAGATGATGCACCGGAACAATTGAAATATTTGAATGAGGTGACAACCTCGAATTAATTGGAACACAAACGAATCTCCTGGGATGTCTTGAGCACTCCAGAAGGATAAACTGGCGAGAGGCGAATGAGCAGGGGAAACACTTGATCCAAGGAAAAGAATATGATCGACCGAAAAACTTGAATTGAGTCCACCAGAGAAGAAAAAAAGCTAAAGAATGTCCACCGAGACGAGAATTAACCAGTTAAAATGATTGAGGTAAGACTGAAGAGGCTCCGTACGAATGATTGAGGGAAGACTGAGGAGACTCAGGCTCCGGGAAGAAGAGGATGGGAGGGCGGGAAATAAAGGCAACTTGGAAGGTAGAACCGACGAATAACTTGAAGAGGGAACATCGGTTGAAAGAAAGCAAAGGATTCACACGAGTAGGATGGATACTCGATTACTGACTCTGACTCCGAGATGAAAAGGGGTGGGCGGGTGGGAAAAGAAAACAACTCAGGATTGAACTTGGCGAAGATGAAGAGGCTCGAGTCAACTTGACGAGAAATGCACCGGATGAAAAGAGCTGAGAACCAACGACCGAAAAACCAACTGCATGATCCTAAAGAAAAATTTGAAGGGGAGGAGAAGTAATTCAAGACACCTACGTCAAAATTCCTCACCAGAGCGACGAAGGGGGCTGAGGAGTAAAAAGAATCCTACTCTCTGATAAATATAATCCTAAGACTCAAAATAGTTTTCTTCTAGACTCAACAACGGCCAAACTACACGATCAATCAAGGGGGCTCCTATGGTCGGTCGAGGCTCTGATACCAACTTGTCACGCCCAATATGCAACCCTATCCAAGAGGAACTCGAAGGTCCCACCAAGGATAGACCCGCATATTGAAACGCTTTTGCAAGGTGGACATCATTACATCAACATTACATAATAGATGGGGATACATACAAGAGTCATAGAATGCCACACGAATAAAACATCATCTTACATAAGAGCACCATCCGACTACGGATGAAACACAAACAGAAACTCAAACGACATCCACCCTGCTAGCCCAGGCTGCCGACCTGATCGCAGAAGAAGCAAAAGAAGAACTCCAAAACAAGTAAACATCACTCTTGCGTCATGATCATCGCAATACCTGTACCTGCAACTGTTGTTGTAGTAATCTGTGAGCCACGAGGACTCAGCAATCCCATTACCATGGGTATCAAGACTAGCAAAGCTTAATGGGTATGGAAAAGGATAAGTGGTGAGGTTGTAGCAGCGACTAAGCATATATGGTGGCTAACATACGCAAATAAGAGCGAGAAGAGAAGCAAACGGAACGGTCGACAAGCTAGAAGCGATCAAGAAGTGATCATGAACTCCTACTTACGTCAAACATAACCCAAAACCGTGTTCACTTCCCAGACTCCGCCAAAAAGAGACCATCACGGCTACACACGCGGTTGATGCGTTTTAATTCGAATCTGGTGTCAAGTTATCTACAACCGGACATTAACAAATTCCCATCTACCACATAACTGTGGGCACGGCTCTCGAAAGTTTATACCCTGCAGGGGTGTCCCAACTTAGCCCATCACAAGCTCTCACGGTCAACGAAGGATATTCCTTCTCCCATGAAGACCCGACCAGTCTCGGAATCCCGGTTTACAAGACATTTCGACAATGGTAAAACAAAACCAGCAAAGCCACCCGATGCGTCGACAATCCCGATAGGAGCTGCACATATCTCGTTCTTAGGGCAACACCGGATGAGACGGGCTACGAGTAAAACCAGACCTTGATTTTCCTCGAGGGGGCCCCGGAGACGGCTCGATTCGGACCAGCACTTAGAGAAGCACTGGCCCAGGGGGGTTAAAACAAATATGACCCTCGGGTTGGCCGACCCAAGGGAAGGGTATAGGTGGTAGTGAGGCAAATGGTAAAACCAAGGTTGGGCCTTGCTGGAGGAGTTTTATTCAAAGCGAACTGTCAAGGGGGTCCCATAAATCACCCAACCGCGTAAGGAATGCAAAATCAAGGAACATAACACTAGTAAGATGGAAACTAGGGCGGCAAGAGTGGAACAAAACACCAGGCATAAGGCTGAGTCTTCCACCCTTTACCAAGTATATAGATGCATTAATTAAATAAGAGATATTGTGATATCCCAATCATAATCTTGTCCACCATGGAGCCATCTTCAACTTCACCTCAACTAACAACGCTATAAGAGGGGCTGAGCAAAGCGGTAACATAGCCAAACAATGGTTTGCTAGGAAGGGTGAAAAAGGTAAGGTGTCCCCGCCCTTACCGCTGACGACGGCAAGCGGAGGCCTGACGGAGAACACTGTGCGCGACTCGACCCGGCCACGCCATGACGATCGACAAGACGGCACACAGTCCCCTAGGCATGTGGGGCCCGCACCTAGGGGAACCCGGCGAGCCACAAGCCCCCAAGCGGGACCAAGCCCGGCACCCTGGACACCGACAATACAGACCCACTGACTCGGCATATTACCATTGTAACCCTGGGTGGGTTGGTCTATAAAACCCCCCAAGAGTCCATGCCAAAAAAGGCAGAGGACACAAGATATTCAACAGAGACATACGACACACACGGCATGCAAAGCCACACAAGATAGAGCAAGCAAGATAGGACTAGTCACCACATAGCGACACCAAGGAGAAGGAGTAGCCGGAGCCTTGGCCAGCCTCCTTCCTCCTCCAAACAGCTCCAGGAGCAACATTGTACTATCAACCATCCAACTAAACTCGGCAATACTAGGGGTGTTATCTCTCTGGAAAGCCCCGAACCTGGGTATGTCCGGCGCCCCGTGCCCGCGCATATCAACCTCGCCCCCGAAGCCCACCAGCGCCCTCGAGCCTCCTCCTCTCTTTAGCCATCCCTTGGCATCTGCCGTGCGCCCACAACGACAGTTGGCGCCCACCGTGGGGCAGTTTGAGGAACTGGCCGGAAGCATGCTTCGGACGGGGCCCCTCTCCTACTCCGACAAGTCCGTCACTCTGGCGGACGACGTCATCGGTGCGCTCGTCGCTTCTTTCACCGCATTGCGCATCTCCGACGCGCTCGCAGCCGACGAGTACTCCAGCGGGGTGCTCAGTTACTCCGACTCCCCGCTTTCTCTCAGCGGCGGATTCGCTACCGGGTCGATGGACGCCCACCTAGAGGTCTTCGTCACCGGCGATGGTGCCTCTTCCTCGTCGAGCAAGGCGAGAAGAGCTGCCGAAGCCGCGGCTGCTACGGCTCAGACGGAGCTGACCGACCCGCTGCACGCCGCGATGCAGAGCCTCCGCATCCCCATCGGCACCGACGTCGACGCCACCAATGTTGCTGAATCCCGAACCTTGCTCGTGGACAGGCGCCAGCAAATGCTGGACCTGTCCGAGACGCTGGCCGCTACCAGACGCCGCCTGGAAGCTGCTCAGATGGAGCACGATGCCGCCCACGGATTCACGCCCGCTGCGGCCGAGCCAAGCCGGGCCGCTGATACTCGCGCCCGGGGAGGAGCGATCGGCCGGGCCTTCAGCGCCGGCCGGACCGTCTACGCGATCCCAGTCAAGAACATGCACGCTGCGGAGGCAGCCGCGGTCGGCCTCGACCAACTAACGGGCGAGGAGCTCAGGGAGCGCATCGGGCGGATGCGCGAGCTGCTCCACGCCGCCAACACCCAGTAGGATCACCTCAATCAGCTTGCCAAGCCGGCGGGGTCCGGCTCCGCCTGCCTTGGCGGACGCAGCGAACTGTGCACACAGCCTCTTCGCTGCCCGGTGAGGCACACTCCGGCCAGGGCCGAACCCGGCGCAACCCAGCCGGCACCGCCGCCCACGCCCTAGGCAACGAGCCCGCCCAAGGGACCCAGCGCGGACCTAGCCAGCCTGGCCGGCGTCCGGCTCCAGCTGACCTGGCCCCTCGGGGCCTGGCCGCTAGTCGACTCGGCCCGCGCACCATCGACGCCGCTGACGTGCACCACTGCCTCGATCAGCTCGCTCGCTCCATGGAGGTGGAGGAGAGCGACGCTATCGGGACGACGTGTTTCGGCCCACGCATCCGGGAGGAGCCCTTCCCCAAGGGATTCGTGCTTCCCCACGACACCCCCAAGTACAATGGGACCGTGAAGCCAGAAGTCTGGCTCACCGACTACACCACGGACATTGGCATCACCGGTGCCAACCGTCGTCTCGCCGTGTGCTACACACCGCTAATGCTCCAAGGATCGGCTCGCGGATGGTTGAACAGCCTGCCAATGGGCAGCATCAATGCATAGGTCAATTTCGAGGAAGCGTTTGTCTGCAACTTCACGGGGACGTACAAGCGACCCGGTCGCCCCAGTCAGCTCGCCATGTGTGTGCAGGGGCCGACGAAGGCCGGCCGCGAGTACCTCGCACGCTGGACCGAGCTCCGGAACAGCTGTGATAGCGGCCATGAAGTCCAGGCGATCCAATACTTCGTCAGCGGGTGCCGATACGGCACCCTCCTTAAGCACAAGCTTCTATGCTCCGAGCCGGCCACCATGGCCGCGCTCATGATGACGGCGGACAAGTACGCCAACGCTGACTCCGTCATGAAGATCCAAGTGGAGCTAGACAAGGCCTGCAAGGCGAAGCCGGTCCCTCCGCAGAAGCCGGTCGGCGAAGGCAGCCGGCAGCAGCACCACTGGAACAACAAGCGCAAGGCTGAGCAGCCGGCGCAACATCACGACAATCGGCTCGTCGCGGCCGCCGAGTCTGCGGCGGACCCGGCAGCGAAGCGCCGGCAGACCGGCAAAATAGCGTGGCAACCTGCCATGAGCTTTGAAGAGATGCTCGACGCCCCATGCAAGCACCACAGCGGCGCAAGACCCTGCACGCACACGCTTCGACAGTGCGCCATCACCAAGCGCATCATGAGGGGCGACGTCCCGCCTCCTCCGGCTCCGGCTCCGGCTCCGGGCGGGGGACCACCGCCTCCGCCTCCACCGCCGCCCCCCGTCGGAGGCGCGACGCGGAACGACACATACCCGGACCAGAACGCGGCCTACGTCGTCTTCACCAGCCTCGACGACGACAAGCGAATCGAGCGCCTCCTCCGGCAGGAGGTGAACACCGTCGTCCCGGCCAAGACGGATTTCATGCATTGGTCGGAGCGCCCGATCACCTGGACCCAGGAGGATCACCCGGCAGTCATGCCGAGTCCGGGTGGATACGCCCTCGTCCTCAACCCTACAATCGTCGCGCGGCGCACCTGCAACTTCTCCCGAGTCCTCATCGACAGCGGCAGCAGCATCAACATCCTCTACCGCGACACGATGACCAAGCTCGGCCTCAAGGCCGAAGACCTGGAGCCAACCCGGACCGTCTTCCACGTCAACGTACCCGGCCTCTCCTGTTCGCCCATTGGCCAGGTCCGGCTCGACGCCCTGTTTGGAGACAGCAGCCACTTCCGACGCGAACCAATCTGGTTCGAGGTGGTGGACCTGTCCAGCGCGTACCATGCGCTGCTGGGCCGGCCCGGGCTCGCCAAGTTCATGGCGGTTCCCCACTACGCGTACCTGAAGATGAAGATGCCGGGTCCCAAGGGCCTCATTACTGTCACCGGTGACTACCGCAAGTCTCTGGAGTGCGCCCGAGACGGCGCCAAGCTAGCCGAGTCGCTGGTCGTTGCCGAGGAGCGGCGCCAGCTCAACCGGATTGTCGTCCTGGCCGGCGAGGCCTCCAACGCGTCGATCCCGACCCTGGACCCGCCCGATGAGGCCGCCTTCAAGCCCTCCAAGGAAACCAAGAAAGTGAAGCTGAACCCGGAAGACCCCAGCTGCAGCAAGTACGTTGTCGTAGGCGCCCGCCTCGACAGCAAATAGGAAGGAGAGCTCGTCGACTTCCTTCGTGAGAATCGGGATATCTTCGCATGGACCCCCAAAGACATGTCGGGTATCCCGAGGAAGTACACCGAGCACAAACTCCACGTCCGCAAGGATGCCAAGCCTGTCTGTCAACCCCTCCGTTGATTTTCCGTAGAGAAGAGAAGAACCATTGGTGAAGAAGTCGCCAAGCTCCTAGCGGTCGGCTTCATAATGGAAGTGTTTCACCCCGAGTGGCTGGCCAATCCAGTCCTCGTCCTGAAGAAGAACAAGACCTGGCGCATGTGTATCGACTACACCAGCCTCAACAAGGCCTGTCCCAAGGATCCGTTCGCCCTCCCGCGGATCGACCAAGTCATCGACTCGACCGCCGGGTGCGAGCTATTGTCCTTCCTGGACGCCTACTCCGGCTATCACCAGATCAAGCTGGACCCGGCTGATGCCCTGAATATGTCCTTCATCACGCCCTTTGGAGTGTACTGCTACATCACCATGTCATTCGGGTTGAAGAACGCCGGCGCCACCTTCCAACGCTGCATGTAGAAGTGCCTGCTACCGCAACTCGGCAAGAACATCCACGTGTACGTGGACGATATCATGGTGAAGACCAAGCAGTACCTCACGCTCCTCGACGATCTGAAGGAAACATTAGCCAACCTCCACGAATACAAGGTCAAGTTCAACCCAGAAAAGTGCGTCTTCGGCGTCCCAGACGGAAAGCTGCTCGGGTTCCTCGTCTCGGAACGCAGCATCGAGGCGAACCCGGAGAAGATCAAGGCCATCGAGCGCATGCGCAAGCCAACCCGGTTGCGCGATGTCCAGAAGTTCACAGGCTGCTTGGCCTTGGTCAGCCGGTTTCTAAGCCGGCTGGGCGAGAAGGCACTGCCCATGTACCAGCTAATGAAGAAAACAAGCATGTTCGAATGGAACGGCAAGGCGGACGAAGCTTTCCAAGACCTCAAGCACATGCTCTCCACCGCACTCATCCTAGCCACGCCAACCGACAAGGAGCCGTTGTTGCTCTACATAGACGCGACCTCGCGGGCGGTCAGCACGGTGCTGGTGGCCGAGCGACCGAAGATGGGCAAGATCCAGGCCGTCCAGCGTCCGGTGTACTACCTGAGCAAAGTGCTCTCCACCTTCAAGCAGAACTACCCGCACTACCAGAAGATGTGTTACGGCGTGCACCTCACCGCCAAGAAGCTGAAGCAGTACTTTGAAGAACATGTCGTCACCGTCGTCAGCACGGCGCCTATCGGAGAAATCATCGGGTGCCGGGATGCCTCCGGCCGGGTCGCCAAGTGGGCGATCCAGCTAGCCGGCCACACCATCCTCTATGAGCCCCGCACCACGATCAAGTCTCAGGCCCTGGCCGATTTCCTCGTCGACTGGACCGAGACCCAGTACCTGCCGCCGCCTCCCGACTCGACGCACTGGCGCATGCACTTCGACGGGTCCAAGTTGCGACTCAGCTTAGGGGCCGGCATCGCACTGTCATCCCCGAAGGGTGACCGACTCCGCTATGCACTCCAGATCCACTTCACCGCCTCCAACAACGTCACCAAATATGAAGCCCTTGTGCACGGCCTCCGGCTTGCCAAGGAACTCGGCATCCGGCGTATCCTGTGCTACGGCGACTCGGACTTGGTGGTACAGCAGTGCTCCGATCAGTGGGACGCCCGCAACTCCAACATGGCAAGCTATCGCTTCCTCATCCAGAAGTTGTCCGGATCCTTCGATGGCTGCGAGTTCCTCCACGTCCCGCGCGCGGAGAACGAGGCAGCCGACACGCTCGCCAAGATCGCCTCGTCACATTAAGCTATCCCGTCCGGCGTCTTCCTCGAGCACATGCGCAAGTCGTCCGTCAAGCCGTCGCCGGACTCCGAGTCCATCCACGTCCCAGAAGACCCGGTCGCGCCGCAAGCCGGCCCGGGGACTGCTCAACCCAGCTCGGGGACTGCTGAACCCGGCCCGGGGGCTGCTCAACCCAGCCCGGGGGCAGCTCAGCTCAACCCGGACACCATCACCCTAGACCCGGACGTCGCCGCCACCAACCCGGGGGCTGCTCAACCCGGCCCAGGAGCCGCCGACACGGAACCCACCCAGGTGGCCGTCTTCACCACCATCACGGCCCCATCTTGGGCCCTGCTGATATCAAAATGGCTGGAGAACGGGGTTCTCCCCATGGACGAGACTAAGGCTCAACAAGTTCAGCGCCGGGCATCCGCCTACACCATCATCAACAACGAGCTCGTCAAACGCAGCTCTAACGGCGTGTTCCAGCGCTGCGTCGAGCAGGACCGCGGCATCGACATCCTCCTCGACATTCACCAGGGCGAGTGCGGGCACCACGCCGCATCTCGGTCCATCATGGCCAAGGCGTTCCGCCACGGCTTCTACTGGCCAACGGCCCTCGAAGACGCCGAGTCGCTCGTCCTCAAGTGTGAAGGATGCCAGCGCTTCAGCAAACGCAGCCACCAGCCGGCGTCAGCACTCCGCACCATACCGATCGCCTGGCCCTTCGCGGTCTGGGGACTCGACATGGTGGGCCCCTTCAAAACCGCTCGAGGAGGCATGACGCACCTGCTGAGGCAGTGGACAAGTTCACCAAATGGATCGAGGCAAGACCAATCAAGAAACTGTACGGGCTAACAGTCGTCTGGTTCATCAAGGACATAGCGGTGCGCTACGGCATGCCGAACAGCATCATCACCGACAACGGCACCAACTTCGCCAAGGGCGCGCTCGAGCAATACTGCTCCGTCTTCGGCATCCGCCTCGACCTGGCCTCCATGGCACATCCGCAGTCCAACGGGCAGGTCAAGCGGGCCAACGGACTCATCCTGTCCGGCATCAAGCCGCGACTCGTCGAGCCACTTATCCGCTCACCCTGCAGTTGGCTCGACGAGTTGCCCGCAGTTCTCTGGAGTCTGCGCACGACACCAAACCGGTCGACCGGGTTCACCCTGTTCTTTCTCGTCTACGGATCCGAAGCCATCATCCCGACCGACGTCGAGTTCGAATCGCCGCGTATCACGATGTACACTGAAGAAGAGGCAAGAGAAGCACGCGAAGACGGCGTCGACCTGCTCGAAGAGGCGCGCCTTCTGGCACTTAGCCGCTCGGCTATCTACCAGCAAGGCTTGAGGCACTACCGCAGCAAGAAGATCTAGCCTCTCGCATTCCGCGAAGGCGACCTCGTCCTCCGACTCGTCCAAGAGCAGGAAGGCCAACACAAGTTGTCCTCTCCATGGGAAGGCCCGTTTATCGTGAGCAGGGCTTTGCACGACCGCAACGCCTACTACCTCATCGACGCATGCAAATCGAAGAAGCGCAAGAGGGACACTACCGGCGAAGAAACAACCCGGCCATGGAACGCAGAACTCCTCCGTCCGTTTTATAGTTTGCCAAACAAATGTATGTATCAACACCTTTTGTAAGCATATGAAACTATGGGGTCCCCGAATGAGACTCGGGGGCTGCCTTTTGCCGACCATTTTATTGCGTCCATATTTCACACCACCTTACTACTGAACCCGGCCGCCGGCTCGACAAGCTCGAGCCTGGGGCTCGGGGGCTGGCCAGCTTGATCATCACCCCGCCGCTTCGCTTAGTGATTCCTGATAAGTTAGGATGCCGCGGCCCCCCCACTTCGCCCTAAAACCGCAGATCCAGCTCTGGCTAACGGCGGGCAAGCACAACGGGCTAAAGCTCCCCTATGATTCATACACTAAGTCAGAGTCGCCGGGTCGACCAACCCGGCCCGCCGCTCGTCAACTAAGTTAGCCGCACGACTGGCTGCTCACCAACCGGAAAAACCGGATTGCCGCCAGCCGGCCCAGTGGGTGTTTCGCTCGCGCTCAACGTTTTTAAGGACCCAACTCCTGCAGCCGCCTCTCGAAGAGCCGAACCCCTTGTCACGGACCGGAGCCTCGGCCGTCTGACTCGCGGGGGGGGGGGGGGGGGGGGGGAAGCTTCAGGGAGGAGCAATGCATGAAATAAGTTCGAAAAAAGCAGAAGGCAAAAGGCAAATAAACTCTCACAACATTTACACATAAATGTTTCAAGCAAAGGCCAACAACCTGAGTTCATTACACCCTGAAAACCCCCAGTGTGTGGGTGGACCTACTACATAACAGAATTGCCTAAAAAAGATTCTCAGGCATTCCCAGCGCCCCCCGCGACGTCGACGGCTCCCCCCTGCCGGCCTCCGGGTCCAGCGAAGCACCGGTGTCCTCTTCGACCCCCGCGTCGCCGTAGACGCCCGTCTCCTCCGAGCTGCCCTCCGGGTCGCGAAGAAGCAAGCCATAGTCGTCGCCAGCCACGACCGCGCCGTCTTCCGTCCGTTCCAGATGGAACTCGTCGTGGAAGGCAAACTGGCGATGTAGCTAGCCCGGGAGGCGATCTGGCCGGCCTGCTCCTGCAGCAACTGCTCAGACCTAGCGCGCTGACCCATCATCGCGTCCAGCTGAAGATCCGGATGCCAAGACATCGTGATCCGGAGAGCCATCTCAGCACCGGTCCGGGCGGCAAAAACGCGCCAGTCGCTAAGGCGATCTGGGCCCATCTCCAACCAGCGCGTCAGACGTGAGAAGCTGCGCGGATGGACAGAAGCCGACCACCTGGCCGCCGTCATCGCGGTACCGGCTCGGGACAGCCTTTCCATCTATGTTCCCAAGGCCCGCAGTCGGGCCTCAGTAGCGGCAACGATCTCCGAGAAGGTCCAAGCCGTTAGTGGATCCATCCCGGACACGACAACGCCGGTCGGGTCGCGCTGATAGCGGACGGCTTCCTCCGCCAGCCACTGCGTCTCCGGAAAGGCCCCTGTAGCCAAAGACAAAGCAAGTTAGAAGGGCAACAAGGAAGAAAGGGCCGGGTCCCGACCCGGCAAACAACAAAGAAGCAACACTTACTGGAGAAGGACTCTTCTAGGTGCTGCGCCTCGAGCAACGTACCACGTCGCTCCCGCTCCAAGACACGGTCCTGCTCCCCGAGTGCCCTCTCCAAGTCGGCCGCCTTAGCAAGGGTCGCCTTCAACTTGGCGTCCTTGTCTTCGGTCGCCTTCTCGGCCGCCTCACGGCGGTGAGCCTCGGCCTGGCGGGCCTCATCCGCAGCGGTGGCTTGCTCCCGCAGATGCTCCATCTCGGCCTGGAGCCGGCCCTTGTCATCGGCCAATTGGCCGCGCTGCTGGTCCGCCTCGACCAGGGCCTGCTGCGCCTCCACCGCCTTGGCGGCCTCTGCCTTAAGAAGCTCCACCTCGGCCTCGACGCGGCTCTTGTGACCCGCCAGCTGCTCGTGAAGCCGGCTGGCCTCGTCAAGAGACCGCCGGGCCGTGGTCGCCTACGCCGCCTCGACGCCAAGACGGCCGGAATCAACAACAAGCCGGTCATAGTGATGAGCGGCCCGGAATAGCCGGGTCCACCAAGACAGCACCTCGGCTGCAAAGAAGAAGAACTCAGCAGGTAGAAAAAATAGGACAAGGCCTAAGATTTGGCCCAACTGTTACACAGTTGGCCCGAATCTCGGGGGCTACACCCAGTGGGTGCGCTAGCGCGCCCCCACTAGAAGAGAAGAGCTCAGCAAAGTACCTGCTGCGGCACAAAGCTCCTCCTCCTTGGCAGCAAGCTGCTCCTTGAGCTCCTGATGCTTGCCCAGGAGCCGGTTGTAGGCGGCAACCCAGAAGGCGTCAAGATGCTGAAAAGAAGACCAAAGTCAACACAAGGCCTAAGATTTGGCCCAACTGTTACACGGTTGGCCCAAATCTAGGGGGCTACACCCACTGGGTGCGCTGGCGTGCCCCCACAGAGATAAAAACACAAGAAAACAAGAAGAAGCAGGATTTACCAGGATGGCGCGCTCCAGGTTGCGCGTCCGCTCCGTCTCGGCCTCGGCGAAGGCCTCAAGGTGCTCCATCGGCCTCACAGACGGCGGCTAACGGCATCCAGCGCCGCCTCCTCCTGGGTTTGGGGCCCGAAGATAACCGCGCCCCAGCTCCGCGCGGGCTGCGGCACGGCAGCTCGGCGCCCGCCCTGCCGGGGCACCAAGGCGTGCCCCCCGCTGGCCGCTTGCGACGCCGCCAACACCTCCTCTGACGCCCCTTCCGGCGCCGACGGCGATCCGGACACCGGGGGGCCTTGCATCACCACCTCAGGCACCGCCGCCTGCGGTGCCTCCTACATAGCCGACGGTGCCTCCGGCGCCGCCGCCTACAGCGCCCCCTCCGGGACGCCGCCTCCACTACCATCAGCCCCGCGCGCTCGACAATGTCGGCTCGCGGCGGGGTATCGCCCCCCACCTCCACGACCTCCTAGTCGAGGAGCACCACCTCGGGCCTGTTGGATATATGCCCTAGAGGCAATAATAAATTAGTTATTATTATATTTCTGTGTTCATGATAATCATTTATTATCCATGCTATAATTGTATTGATGAGAAACTCAGATACATGTTTGGATACATAGACAACACCATGTCCCTAGTAAGCCTCTAGTTGACTAGCTCTATGATCAATAGATTGTTACGATTTCCTGACCATGGACATTGGATGTCATTGATAACGGGATCACATCATTAGGAGAATGATGTGATGGACAAGACCCAATCCTAAGCCTAGCACAAAGATCGTGTAGTTCATATGCTAAAGCTTTTCTAATGTCAAGTATCATTTCATTAGACCATGAGATTGTGCAACTCCCTGATACCGTAGGAATGCTTTTTGTATACCAAACGTCACAACATAACTGGGTGGCTATAAAGGTGCACTATGGGTATCTCCGAAAGTGTCTGTTGGGTTGGCACGAATCGAGACTGGGATTTGTCACCCCGTATGACGGAGAGGTATCTCTGGGCCCACTCGGTAGGACATCATCATACTGTGCACAATGTGACCAAGGGCTTGATCACGGGATGATGTGTTACGGAACGAGTAAAGAGACTTGGCGGTAACGAGATTGAACAAGGTATCGGGATACCGACGATCGAATCTCGGGCAAGTACTATACCGCTAGACAAAGGGAATTGAATACGGGATTGATTGAATCCTCGACATCGTTGTTCATCCGATGAGATCATCGTGGAACATGTGGGAGCCAACATGGGTATCCAGATCCTGCTGTTGGTTATTGGCCGGAGAGTTGTCTCGGTCATGACTACGTGTCTCCCAAACCCGTAGGGTCTACACACTTAAGTTTCGATGACGCTAGGGTTATAGGGAATAGATGTACGTGGTTAAAAAATGTTGTTCAGAGTCTCGGATGAGATCCCGGACGTCACGAGGAGTTCCGGAATGGTCCGGAGGTAAAGATTTATATATGGGAAGTCCTGCTTTGGTCACGGGAAAAGTTTCGGGTGCTATTGGTAACGTACCGGGACCACCGGGAGGGTCCCGGGGGTCCACCAGGTGGGGCCACCAGCCCCAGAGGGCTGCGTGGGCCAAGTGTGGGAGGGTACCAGCCCCAGGTGGACTGGTGCGCACCCCCCCCCACCAGGGCCCAAGGCGCCTAGGGTTTGGGGGAACCCTAAAAGGGGGCGCCCCCCTTGCCTTGGGGGGCAAGGCAACCCCCTGGCCACCGCCCCCTCTTCAGATTGGATATGAGGGGGGCGGCCCCACTCTCCCTTGCCCCTATATATATGTGGGGGTGGGAGGGCAGCCGAACCCAAGTTCTGGCGCAGCCCTCCCCCTCTCCCAAGTCCTCCTCCTCTCCCGCAGTGCTTGGCGAAGCCCTGCAGGATTGCCACGCTCCTCCACCACCACCACGCCGTCGTGCTGCTGCTGGACGGAGTCCTCCCCAACCTCTCCCTCTCTCCTTGCTGGATCAAGGCATGGGAGACATCACCGGGCTGCATGTGTGTTGAACGCGGAGGTGCCGTCCATTCGGCACTAGGATCATTAGTGATTTGGATCACGACGAGTACGACTCCATCAACCCCTTTCACTTGAACGCTTCCGCTTAGCGATCTACAAGGGTATGTAGATGCACTTCCCTTTCCCTCGTTGCTAGATTACTCCATAGATTGATTTTGGTGATGCATAGAAAATTTTGAATTTCTGCTACGTTCCCCAACAGGGCCGGCCCCCACGGCCGCGCTCCCTCACCGACGACGGTTAAAAAACTGTCGCCTCCACCACCATGCCTTCCGGCATCTCACGCTAGGCCGGCTCCGCGTCGCCTCGTGCCCATGCCGCCGCCTCATCGGTCCAAGCCCGGACCGACGCCGCCTCCAGCTCCGCCTCGGCCCGGTTCCTGTCATGCCAGGCCAAGGCCTCGGCCTCGTCCGGGTCCAGGCCGAGTTCCGAGTCGCCTCGTACCTCCTCCCCGCCCAGACCGGCGAGGTCGGACCGGCTCCTGCGGAACGCGGTCCCCTCGGTGGCCGCGGCCTCCGCCGCCGCCCTCGCCAGCATGATCGGCGACCTGAAGAAGAAGGCAAAATAAGCAAAAAAGACAAGAAATCCAGGCGCAAGCGGCGAACGGAACTTACCCCGTCAAGACCGGGACCGGGGTCGGCTTCGCGCACTTCTTCTTGGTTGGCCTTCCGGGCTCGGCCGGGTCCACTGCGCGCTTCGATCCGCGGGGTCGCGGCGCGACGCTGTCCTTGCCATGCGGGCGGCTCGGCGCCGCCCCATGCGAGGACCCAGCTCCGACCGCATCGCCGCCTCCCCCGCCCAACGCTGCTACACCAAGCAACCGGCGTCAGCATCGCCTTCACCGTGACACGGGCAACAAATCAAGACAAAATGAAGAAGAGAAAGACTCGAAGCTTACCGGCCCGGCGCATAGCGCCGGCGTCGGACTCGGCCACCTCCTTGCCGCCTTGGGCCGCGTGCTCCTTTGGTGCCACCGGCGCCACCTATAGCGGAGCCCGGGTGTAAGGATGCCGGCTCGCATTCAGAAGAACCGCCCGCGGCTCATTGGGACGGACAAGAAGATGTGCGGAGGCAAAGTAAGGAGACCAGATGCTGACTTGTGGCGCCGGGTTCGCTTGGCTATACGGTGCCTTGTCGAATCGCCAATCCTCTCCAAGATTGGCCCTGGAGATGGCGTTGACGGCACGTGCGGCCTGCTCCCCAGACAGCCGCGTCGACCCCATTCGGTTGGGGTCCTGCAGGCCGATCATCTCGCCGATGAGGCAGGAGCGCCTCTGAAGCGGGAGGATCTGGCGGGTGATGAACGCGGCAAGAAGATCCGTGCCGGTGAGCCCCTCCTGCGTCCTCATCACCGTCACCCGCTCGCAGAGGTTGACGATCTCCTGCGACGGGCGCCGGGGCGAGTAGCCCCAGTTCGTCTTCGCCAGCGGCGGCACCATGGCGAAAGGGGGGAGATTGATGTGGTCTGCGCCAAGATTGCGGATGTGGAAGAAGGAATTCTGCAACTTCTTGGCAGAATCCTCGAGCGGAATCTTGGGGAAATCTGGCCCTGACCGCTTGGAGATGACGACGGCTCCCCAGTCGGCGAACTCCCCGGCCGACGGGCCCTGCTCCTTCAACGAGAAGAAGCGCGCCCAGAGGTCGATCGTCGGCTCGACCCCCAGGTACCCCTCGCACAGGATCACGAAGCCGGAGAGTTGGAAGATGGCGCCGGCGCCAAGATGGTGCGGTTGAAGCCCGAAGAACTCCAGAAAGGCACGGAATAAGGTGCTCGCCGGCAGCCCGAGCCCGCGCTCGAAGTGGGTAAGCAAGACGACGCGCTTCTGCCCCTCGGGTCGGGGCCTCTGCTCGCCGCACGACAGGCGGACACCAATGTCTGTTTCCCGCGGCAAGCGCCGCGAAGCTCGAAGCTGCGTGATGTCGTCGTTGGTAACGTTGGAACACATCCAAGAGCCCGACGGCAGCGCCATGGGTGGAAGCGGAAGGAAGAAGGACGACGGAGAAGAGCTCTGCTCGGGGCTGCGGGCGCAGCTGTGCAGAAGGGCGAGAGCAAGTGGACAGGAGGGCGCGAGCGAGAATAATGCCCGCCGCCCCCTTGCCCCCCTGAATTTATAAGCCCCGGTTCAAACGTGGGGAAGTGGGATCGTCTACACGCGCCCGTTCCACTACCCCGCAATAAGTGCATACGTACACCCGCACTAACTGCGTGGGGAAGTGCAACCGGCCCCCAGATGCCGCAATAAATCCGCACGCGTGGCCAAGGGTGCGCGGCGGCGGGCACCCAGCCCGTCGCCCAGTCCCGTCACACGTGTGGCCTGTCAGGCCCCTCCGGCTTCCGAGCACCACGTGGCGCCAGCGCGAAGCCCGAGCGATCGCCCCAAGATTCGGCGGACTCCTCGATTCCCGCCACGACCGGGATGCTACGATCCGGTTTCCGAAAAACCGGCACACAGTGGGTGTTGCCGGACCCGGCGTTCGCAGATTCCGCCTTGCTCAAGGGGGAAGCTGCGAAGGCCCACTCATCTGAAGACGGCGGACCTTCACAGCTTTAGGGACTACTGTCGGGGGATGAACCCCGGGCAGGCAACGGAACCCGGATCTGTTTCAAAAACAGCGGGGCCCACATCGCCTCGCAAACCGGCATGCGCCAGGCCGAGTCGCTTGACCCCGCAAGGCGCGCAACCCGGCCAAGACCCTCGACTCAGCAAGGTACGTCAACTCGGCCACAGCAGCTGGCGCAAGGCAACTCAACCCGGCGCAGCCTTGGCTTCCCCAGTAAGCCAACCCACCCGTGGCGTCCACGGCAACCCAGCCACGGGTCAGCTCCCGTCCCATCCAGGCCGTACGATGGGATGAGACCTCGGTCACTGATGACCAAGACTACAGTGCCCCCGCCCATGCCCGTGGTCAGCCAAAGTGTGGCAACAGTGCCCCTTACCTACCCGTTGACCAATGCTGGCACGGCAACAGTGTCCCCGCCCTTACCGCTGACGACAGCAAGCGGAGGCCTGACGGAGAACACTGTGCGTGACTCGGCCCGGCCACGCCATGACGATCGACAAGACGGCGCACAGTCCCGCTAGGTACGCGGGGCCCGCACTAGGGGAACCCAGCGAACCACAAGCCCCCAAGTGGGACCCAGCCCGGCAGCCCGGACACCGACAATACGGACCCACCGACTCGGCATATTACCATTGTAACCCTGGCTGGGTTGGTCTATAAAACCCCCGAGGAGTCCACGCCAAAAAAGAGAGAGGACACAAGATATTCAACACAGACATACGACACACACGACATGCAAAGCCACACGAGATAGAGCAAGCGAGATAGGACAAAGCCACCACATAGAGACACCAAGGATAAGGAGCAGCCGGAGCCTTGGCCAGCTTTCTTCCTCCTCTAAACAGCTCCAGGAGCAACATTGTACTATCAACCATCCAACTAAACTCGGCAGGACTAGGGGTGTTATCTCTCCGGAGAGCCCCGAACCTGGGTATGTCCGGCGTCCCGTGCCCGTTCTTATCAACCTCGCCTCCGAAGCCCACCAGCGCCCTCGAGCCTCCTCCTCTCTTTAGCCATCCCTTGGCATCTGCCGTGCGCCCACCATGACAGCTGTGGTGAAGGGGTGCTGGGTTGCAAAGAGAGAGGGGTTTCGGGCTACGCATTTAACCGTTGGGGCGTCAAACGACCTCCAAATGGAACGAAATTTAACGGGCGGTCTACCGGTGATATACGTAGGCCACTTGGAAAATACCGACCCATTCCGAGAATGTTTTTCTCCCGCTCACGAAACAAGGTCCGAGAGGGGCGACGGGCATGTGTGAGAGTGTCGGATTGCGAAACGGACAACGGAGAGAACCGGCGGAACCCGAACGGATGCAAGTTTTGAAAAACATGCAGATGAAATGCAGATGATGACATGGCAAAATGCAACACACAAGGAAATGACAAGGAAACAACGACGAATAACTGGAAGACACCTGGCGCATCGGATCCGGGGCGTTACAACTCTCCCCCACTAACAAGAGATCTCATCCCGAGATCTTAGGAACGAGACGGAAGAGAAAGTGGAAGAGGTGAAGTAAGAACGCAAGAGAGAGGATGAACAAATTCAAGAGCACTCGGTTATAAAAGATGAACGGCGAATATGACGAGAATCTAATGCTCATGGAAACAAGATAGACTCTGAAACCACTCCGGTTAGAACAAGATAGAAAACGAATAAGGACGAATGAATTTGGGCAGCACTCCGACTAAAAATGGAAGGAATAAAACATGAACTTCGCAAGATGGGATGGCACTTGACGAGAATCAAAAGAACGGACACTTGACGAGATGACCAACGCAATGCCTCCGAAAGAATTGAAAGAATGGAATGAAAAGAACTTAGAAGGAAAGATTGAACGAAGTTGTTGAGAACATCAACAACAAAAGAATAAGCTTGTTGTGGACTTATCAAAACAACTTAAAACTTGAGGTGAAATTATACCACAACCAACAGTCCGAATAGCTGAGCGGAACGAAGAAATGCAAAACTCCACTTCTGGAGAGCACTGAGAATTATTTGCACTTCGAGATGCGAGAAGAAAAGATACTTGAATTCCTCCAACAAAATCTTGATGAACTCTTGAACAATAAATTAATCATGAAGAACCACCATGAAGAACTCCAGTGACAAAAGGATGATGAGATAGAATGAAGGATGAAAGAATAAGATGAGACTTGCGGTGATCGAGATGGAGGTTCCGACGAAATGACCAAGGAAATTAGAACTCCATAAAAGAAAAGATGAAAGCACTTGGAACTATAATTTATTCATCAAGAACAAACTACGAAGGAAGGGATTAATCACTTTGAGAAAATAAGAATAAGATTTATTGCAAGCTTATCCTCCACCAAATTAAATTGATGACAAGCAACGGATTTGGCATGCAACTTATTCTTGTTGAAAAGGATTAAGGGGGGGGGGGGGTATATGGCGCAAAACTTGAGAAAGTCTTCATGAACCACCGATAGGATTGGAAAGAACGAATGAATTAATATGATAATCAAAGAAAAAGAATCTGAAAGAACCACCGTTAGAATTCGGAAATGACTGAAGAAAGAGAATGAATCACCGGGAAGAATTAGAAGAACCAAATAGCTGGAATGTGAGGACGAAGAATTCTTCTAGAACGATGGCCTCCGGTGAAAAGAAATGGAAAAACAACTTCTGACATACTCCGGATGGGCAAGAAAAGAATATCTAACAAATGGAATAATTCGAGACGATAGCATGAAACTAGAACCGCGAGCCTTTGAGAGAATGGGCAAAAACTCTTCTTCGATCTTCAAATGACGACGAGAAACACCACCAAAATTGTTAAGGCACTCTGGGGGAACAAAAAAGCGAAGAGGTTGAGGCAACAATGAAAATGATTCGAAATTGATCTTGGAAAAGATCTGACTGATGAAATTCATTCTTACGTCACACTTGAAAATAATTTGAGAATAGCTCCGGGAAATTAGAAGAGTCGGGTAAGATCCTGGGAAAAGACCTGTGGGTTAGGGCCCACTAAAAGAAAACACCGTTGGAAAGGATTGTTGAAGAGATAGATGATGCATCGGAACAATTGAAATATTTGAATAAGGTGACAACCTCAAATTAATTGGAACACAAACGAATCTCCTGAGATGTCTTGAGCACTCCGGAAGGATAAACTGGCGAGAGGCGAACGAGCAGGGGAAACACTTGATCCAAGGAAAAAGAATATGATCGACCGAAAAACCTGAATTGAGTCCACCGGAGAAGAAAAAAAGCTGAAGAATGTCCACCGAGACGAGAATTAACCGGTTGAAATGATTGAGGGAAGACTGAAGAGGCTTCGTACGAATGAAAATTGATGCTCGAAAGTCAGGCTCCGGGAAGAAGAGGGTGGGACGGCGGGAAATAAAGGCAACTTGGAAGGTAGAACCGACGAATAACTTGAAGAGAGAACATCGGTTGAAAGAAAGCAAAGGCTTCACATGAGTAGGATGGATACTCGATTATGGACTCCGACTCCGAGATGAAAAGGGGTGGGCGGGTGGGAAAAGAAAACAGCTGAGGAGTGAACTTGGTGAAGATGAAGAGGCTCGAGTCAACTTGATGAGAAATGCACCGGTTGAAAAGAGCTGAGAACCAAGGACCGGAAAACCAACTGCGTGATCCTAAAGAAAAAATTGAAGGGGACGAGAAGTAATTCAAGACACCTACGTCAAAATTCCTCACCAGAGCGACGAAGGGGGCAGAGGAGTAAAAAAGAATCCTCTCTCCGATAAATATAATCCTAAGACTCAAAATAGTTTTCTTCTAGACTCAACAACGGCCAAACTACACGATCAATCAAGGGGGCTCCTATGGTCGATCGAGGCTCTGATACGAACTTGTCATGCCCAATATGCGACCCTATCCAAGAGGAACTCGAAGGTCCCACCAAGGATAGACCCGCATATTGAAACGCTTTTGCAAGGTGGACATCATTACATCAACATTACATAATAGATGGGGATACATACAAGAGTCATAGAATGCCACACGAATACAACATCATCTTACATAAGAGCACCATCCGACTATGGATCAAACACAAACAGAAACTCAAACGACATCCACCCTGCTAGCCCAGGCTGCCGACCTGGAACCTATCCCCTGATCGCATAAGAAGAACTCCAAAACAAGTAAACATCGCTCTTGCGTCATGATCATCACCATACCTGTGCCTGCAACTGTTGTTGTAGTAATATGTGAGCCACGAGGACTCAGCAATCCCATTACCATGGGTATCAAGACTAGCAAAGATTAATGGGTATGGAAAAGTATAAGTGGTGAGGTTGTAGCAACGACTAAGCATATATGGTGGCTAACATACGCAAATAAGAGCGAGAAGAGAAGCAAACGGAACGGTCGAGAAGCTAGAAGTGATCAAAGTGATCATGAACTCCTACTTACGTCAAACATAACCCAAAACCGTGTTCACCTCCCGGACTCCGCCGAAAAGTGACCATCACAGCTACACACGTGGTTGATGCGTTTTAATTCGAATCTGGTGTCAAGTTATCTACAACCGGACATTAACAAATTCCCATCTGCCACATAACAGCGGGCACGGCTCTCGAAAGTTTATACCCTGCAGGGGTGTCACTACTAGGGAAAACCTTATACACAGAATGTTACCAGTAGCGCTGTACAAAATCATACGCTACTGCTACTTAGTAGCAGCGCGTTTAAATTAACCGCGCTACTGCTATGACTTTAGCAGTAGCGCGTACCAGCAAAAAGCGCTACTGCTATGTTTGAACTGGGCGCACATTGCTAGCCCAACCTAGCAGTAGCGCGTATACTGGCCCAGCGCTACTGTTACTCTCCTTAGTTGTAGCGCGCTTACGTGTAAGGCGCTACTGCTGACGGAAATAAAATAAAGTGAAAAACAAGTAGAAAAGTAAATGAAAATGAAATAAATAGAAAAAGGAGAAAGGAAAAAATTAAAATGTAAAGAAAAATAAAAGAAAAAGGGAAAAAAGGAGAAAGGAATATCAGTAGGGCGTTTCCGAAAACGCGTTGTAGCTAACTTAGCTATAGCGCGTTTTCGAAAATGCGCTACCGTTATGTTTCACTTAAACAGCGGTCCCCCCCCCCCCCGCCCCCTGGCCGCCACACTTCTTCCCAAAATCCCTCGCCCTCGCCGCCGTCTCCCCAATTCGCTGTCGCCCCACTTCGCCGCCGTCTCCTGCCGGCGTGGACGCCCGCAACCTCACTGTCTCCCCCCGAGGCCGTCGTCACCCTCACTGCCGCCGCCCGAGGCCACACTCAACCTCACCGCCGCCGCCCGATCGAGGCCGCCCTCGACGTCACCGTCCGTGCCCTCCACCTCTCCACCGCCCGAGCCCGCCCAGGAATGCCATTGCCCGTGCTCGAGCCCGCCCTCTCCGCCCCTGCCTCCGTCACCGAGCACTTCCCCGCCATCGTCTCTCCCCTTTCTGTAAGTCCCCCACCCCTCCCTCCCCCCACTCCTCTCTCTCTGAATTTTAGACAAAAAATTAGTAGAGCAAAAGTTTGTTTATAGCAAAAAATTTAGTTTAGAGCAAAGGATGTTAAGTAGTAGATGTTAGAGCAAAAATTAGTTTAGAGCAAAAAATTTGGTTTACAACAAAAGTTAGTTAGGGCAGTAGGGTTTAATTAGGGTAGATGCTGCTTGTATAGTATATAGTGATACTAGTAGATGTTAATTAGGTTAGGGCAATAGTGGTACTAGTAGATGTTAATTAGATGTTTTTCAGTTAGGGCACTAGAGTTTTGCTAGGTTAATTAGGTTAGTAGTGCTACTAGTAGTAGTGGTACAGTAGGTTAATTATGTGATGTTAAATAAATAACCTAAATGAATGAAATTAGTAGTTAACTGAAAAAAATTTCCTTTCATCATTATAGAGCACTAAAGTTAACTGAATTTTGTTCTATTAGTAGTTAAATGAATTTTCTTCTACATTTTGTTTTTGAATTAGCTTGTGAAATTTGGACATGTGGTTGCTCGTGTATATTTGGACATGTATTGCGGTGTCGAAGAGGGATATTTGAACACTGTTTCCAGGGAATGATGCTGAATGGCCTATGTTTTGCCGGAATGTTGATTCATCTCTGTTTCGGCAAATTTCAGGTTCTCAATTTGTCCACTTTTTAGCAAAGGTCATGCCGAAATTTCCCGTGAATTTCGGCATGACTTGTGCTACAAACTAGGACATATCGAGTGCCCGGGATTTGCCGCACCAGGAAGGAGTCAACATTCCTGCAAAACAATAGTCCTTGTTTATGTCATTATTCATTTTATTAGGTCTAGAATTAATTGACTAGATTTAATCATAGGAAACATGGCTAGCAACGATGAAGGACAGGGTTCTGGTGATTGCGACGACGTCTACCGGGCAGCAGACGAATTTTTTAGCCTTACCGACGATCAACAGATGTTGTTGCTGGGCCCACCGGTGGCATCGGGGACTGAGACCAACACGCAGAACGGTGTTGAGACTGAGACCGGCGCTGAGATTCAGACCGGCATCGAGACCGGCGCTGAGACCGGTGCTGCCTCGGGGAGCGGAGCCGGTGTAGAACCGAAAGCAAAGAGGCAACGGCTTCCTAACAAACTCAGGACTACTAGACTGGTGGTCACGGAGGTGGACGACGGTAATTTTGAGCCAAAGGCGCCCGAGGAAGCGCGCGCGTGCTACGGCAATCAAATAGGCTGCATCATACGGACAACCGCCACCATCAACGATGAGAAACTAAAGAAGATAGAAAATATGAGGAGCTCCCTCCTAAAGAAATTTCACCAGATACTCTTGTTCCCGGGCCGGAATGAGAAGGATTATGAAGATCCAGACAAGGACCCAGCAATGAAGAAGATAAACAAACACGCCATGACCAAGTTTAGCGACGCGTTGGCCGCCTGGAAAAATAGAGTGAAAGCAAAGATCAACGACGGGGAACCCTACTCCGAGATTGTAAAGGATAATCCGACAATCACGGAAGAGCAGTTTCAAATATTCAAGGAGGCTTGCAAGGCTGAAGCTGCCAAAAAAAGTCTAAGTACATGAAGGGGCTTCAAAAGAGGAACATTGGGAGCCCCCACCTCGAAAGCCGTGGTTACGGCGGAAAGAGGTCCAAATGGGCCAAGGAGGACGCGGAAGCCGCGAGTCTGGGCATCCCAGACCCCTTGGCGGATTTCACCGTCCCGCGGGAGCGTGACGTCCTAAGGGCCCAGCACCATTGGGACCCAGTGAAGAAGGTTTACGAGACAACACTGGTCATTACGGAGTTCATGAGACTGCTAGTAATTTTAGTTTCTGATCAATTCGAATGCACACGTTAGTCATATTTTTAAATGATCCTTGTGCCTTTTGCAGAGAGAGCAGCACCGGATTGCGGCCGAAAGCGACTCGCCATTTGAGGCATTGGCGAGGCCCAAGTGGGACACTCCATTCAACCGGGTGTTGAACATATTGAAACAACAAACGGTGGATACTCGACCGTCGTATGGACGCGTGCACGGTGTCAGAGACGGCGCCACGTGGAAGAAGTACTACCGTGAGACCACGGAGGAGAGAAAGTAAAGATGGAGGTTAACTGAAGAAAGCATCGACAAGAAGGTTGAGATTGCGGTTGAGAAGAAATCATCTCAGACAGTCGCAACAGCGGTAGCTGCCGCAAAACAGGCGATTGCAGATATATCTACTTCCTTGTTGATGGGCGTTTACACTTGGACAAGGCAAAATCCAGAAAAAAATGCAGAGGACTTTCCCCTTGCTGACTTCTTGGGAGCACCTACTCCCGCACCGGCTCCCGTACCTGCTCCCGCACCGGCTCCCGCACCTGCTCCCGCACCGGCTCCCACACCGGACGTGCTCGGTGGTGCCTCCTCTTTGGCTGAGCTCAACGCCCTCACGGTATCTGTCACACCGCCCCCCTTCAATATAAATGTATAATCTCCCATTTTCGTTGCCTTTCGGATGTCTCGCGTCGCAGACTTTTCTTTGCAAGCCGACGAAACCCCGTGCACCATATTGTACACCATCGGTGAACAGAAGGTGGACGTGGGGAAGGGGGCGATAATGGAGCCGAAGGAACCATTGTTCCACAGCCGGTCGATCCCCCCGAACGTCTTCATGGTTTCCGTGGCCAGTGTCAAACCGGGCCACGAGAATTTGCCTCCTCTAATACTAGTGGGGGATGACGACGAGACCCCGCGGCGGCTTGGTGATTGTTGCAATGGGTGGGTCCTGTTGTGGCCAAAGAGTCTGCTTCGTCTGGAGGCGGCCGGGAGCACACCCACGAGCACGCAGCCTCAGCAAGGTATGAACATCAACACCCCACCTACCCAATTAGCGTTGGGTGTCGGGTTGGGTGATAGCGGACGGGGTAAGCAGGTGGCTCCATTAGTCGCTGATGACGTCGCCATGGATGAGGATGAGGATGACGATGGCGCTGTACAGTATGTCTATACTGGCGCCTCCTCAGGGTTTGAGCGTCATGAGTCGGTGCCTGAATTACCATCTCAACGTATTATTGACGACCATCCGGTGGTAAAGAAGTCTAGGAAGAGAGCGAGGAAAGGCAAAAAAGCTGATTCTATGATCCAGCCGCCTCAGCAGCCTCGGCTTCAGGACCGTGTAGATATCCCCGATGCGGATAAATGGCATATCCCCGGTCGACCAATCCTACCTGAAACAGTGCTACGGGCCAGATTCGGCGATCTAAGGAGACTTCATGACGATGTGCTGCGGGTAGAGAAAGGCCTCATCGCCTCGAAAGATCCAGGATACCCACTCTATGTGGTTAACGTTCCGCGGCAAACGTCGTACGTCGACGGCTTCCCCGCAGATAAGTTCTTCCTCCGATTCGATTACATATTCGACATGTTTCACGTGAAGAAGCTGGATTTTACGTTTGTCCGCCTTTATGCCTTGCACATGAACTACATCATTGGGGTTGAGCAGATACGTCATATCTGTGTCGCTGACCCGTACTACATGCACAAGGGCTTCTTGGGAGTCTATGCAGAGTATCGTGAATACGCGAGGGATTACATCATCAGTTTCATGCTCGCCAATAAGGACAAGGAGGCGATTCTCGTGCCTTATCATCCCGTGTAAGTCATCCGCGCTGCTATCCTTCCTTCGATTTCAATAATTCATTTGCACGGTGGAGGCTAATTAATTTGAGGTGTACTTATTTTGCGCAGCGGCGGGCGCGCCGTCCTCATCATCCTCTACCCCCGATTCTCCCACGCTCTTTACTTGGACTCATCGAAGAACATTCACAAAAAGGATTACACCCACATCAAAGATGTTCTCGACAGTGCTACGTTTTACTACCAAGCAAGGGGTGGAGAGGTTAGGGACAAGAAGAGAAGGGGCGGCAGGGCCGCCTTCAGCCATAAGACCGACTTCTGCTGCATCCAGCAACCGAATGATTCTCTTAATGATGGATTCTATGTCCTACACCACATGCTGGAGTACAGAAGGGATCACCAGAACCTTCACATGGCACCTAGATCTGGCAATGCCCATATTCTGCAATGGGCAAAGGACATAGGAGATATCGAGGATCATCGACTTCGAGTTGAGTTCTATAACATCCAGCACGAACTTGCCCAAATCATCATGAATGAGGTCGTCGGAAAAACAGGGATGTTCATTGCAGAAGGACAAATGTCGCGGGAAGACGTCCGAACATGGATAGCCTCTCAGCGTCTCGACATGAAGCCTTTCACTAAGCTCGATGACTATCTCCCTGACATGGATGGATGGCACGACATGATGGAGTGATTGTCGATATATCACAATGTGTTCGTTTAGTCCATACTTTCTTTTATGACAAAACTTTGAGTTATGCACGGTGAAACTTTATTTGTGATGTAATTAAACCGTCCTCCTCCTCGACTAGCGAAAATCACTCTAGTTAGGTCACTTTGGGTACGATGAACTTTGTTATTTACACTTATGATATGTTGTTTCTATTTTTGCCAAGTCTGTCTCTTTCTGTTGCTCAACTATATATGTTGCATATCATCGACTCATGTGACGATGCAGGTGCATAGATCATAGATGGCGAAGAAGTGCTACGCCAGGAGTATATATACGACAAGTGGCCGGAGTGTCAGGCCCAGGTGTACCGGTTTTCGGTTTCCGAGCGACTCGCAGTACTTAGTTTAGGTTCACGCTAATGCGAGAGAGGGATACGAACTCATGTACTCAAAGTGATAGCTATTCTCGCGTATATCATTGTTTAGATGGATGACGATGTATTTGCAAGTAATCGAGACTTGTGTCGCTATTTTCGAGATTGATGACGAGAGACCACTTTGTGTTGGATGATGATTATGATGATGACATGATTTGATGAGACTAATTGTATGTATATGCTATGATTACATTTGTATGTGGATGATATGCTAAAGATTATTGTATAAAGCCTATTCAAATACAAAACAAATAAAAAACAAATATGCAGGAAAAAAACTAATAAAACTAGTAGTAGAGAGGGGGGGGGAATTTAGCAGTAGCGCCGACTTACCAGTAGCGCTTCCCGCTAAACAGCGCTGCAGATAATATCAGTAGCGCCCTTTTCCAAAGAGCGCTACAGCTATTCATCTGTAGCAGTAGCATGGGTCAACAGGCGCTACTGCTATACGTTAGCTGTAGCGCCTTATTAGTAGCGCGGGTACCCGCGCTATGGAGAGGGCCAAAATCCACGCTGCTGCTAGGCTTTTCCCTAGTAGTGTGTCCCAACTTAGCCCATCACAAGCTCCCGCGGTCAACGAAGGATATTCCTTCTCCTAGGAAGACCCGATCAGTCTCGGAATCCCGGTTTACAAGACATTTCGACAATGGTAAAACAAAACCAGCAAAGCCGCTCGATGCACCGACAATACCGATAGGAGCTGCACATATCTCGTTCTTAGGGCAACACCGGATGAGATAGGCTACGAGTAAAACCAGACCTTGAGTTTCCCCGAGGGGCCCCGCATGTGGCTCGGTTCGGACCAGCACTTAGAGAAGCAGTGGCCCGGGGGGGCTAAAATAAAGATGACCCTCGGGTTGGCCGACCCAAGGGAAGGGTATAGGTGGTGGTGAGGCAAATGATAAACCAAGGTTGGGCCTTGCTGGAGGAGTTTTATTCAAAGCGAACTGTCAAGGGGGTCCCATAAATCACCCAACCGCATAAGGAACACAAAATCAAGGATCATAACACCGGTAAGACGGAAACTAGGGTGGCAAGAGTGGAACAAAACACCAGGCATAAGGCCGAGTCTTCCACCCTTTACCAAGTATATAGATGCATTAATTAACTAAGAGATATTGTGATATCCCAACCATAATCCTGTCCACCATGGAGCCATCTTCAACTTCACCTGCAACTAACAACGCTATAAGAGGGGCTGAGCAAAGCAGTAACATAGCCAAACAATGGTTTGCTAGGAAGGGCGAAAAGTTTAGCACTACAAGAAATATGTCAACTAGTGACCTTTTGTCAGTGACCCTGGAAGAATTGGTCATAGATCTATGACCATTTCAGACGAATTGGTCAAAAGCTGTTCGGGGGGCTCCAAACCCTAAACTATAATGACCATTTTGGTCAGAAAGGTCGTAATTTCCTTACACGAAATGGTCATAAAGTAGATAGAACTGGTCCGCTACCTTATGTCTAGCTAATCATGACCAATATAGACGGTCATAACCTTGTAAATTGTGGTGGGTTGTTATGACAAGGCGCCACCTCATCAGTTTTGCCTATGTGTCATGTCCATGTGGCAGTTTTTGCCCTAGGTTGTGAAGCAACCTATATTTCTGTCATTCCCAAAATTCCAAAAAAATCTCATAAATTCTTTGGGTCATATCTTCGTCAAATATGTAAAAAACCTTCCTTGCCTAGTTCAAAAATATTCATTTTCCTATTCTATTCAGAAAAACACTTTGTGAAGGAAGTACCACTTTGGCATGTCCAAATGGTATCCATTTTCTACAGTGCTTTCCTCTGCCCAAATAACCATCATCCACCAAATGCCAGCTCAATCCATTCATTGTTTTGAGCCCGGCTTCAACATTCGTATTTATGTCTGGTGTGGTACTTTGCAAAGCAAGTACCACCTAGGCTCCTCCTTTTGAGCTAAAATTTTGTGAAGATGGTCTTCTTAGTAACTGATCATCCTCAGCCAAAACTCACGCCCATTAGCCATGTGCATTTCTCGTACCGCTAATCAAACACTTGGCTGCTTATTCATGTTTGAGCATCGATCGGTCTCCTCGTGAAAATCTTATGTTGTGATTTTATTCCTAGCATCTACCTAGGGAGTGACCAACCCACTAGACATGCCTAGGCCGCCCAGAACAAATGGCAATGCCACGGTCACGAGGTGACCACGCGACGGGCATGCGAGTTTACGCGCTCTAGAGTTGGGGCCCTCGGCCACCGTCCAAACCTCGACGTATCGCCACCAAACAATGTATTTATGATTAAATAGGTACTTATGTAACTATAAATGATTTTTGGAAAAAATAAATAGCAAACTATGAGGCAGCTGCAGTTCAAATTTGACCCGCTTCCTACTGAATCGGCAGGAATTTGTCTTTTTCACCAGAGATGGATCAAAACTTTTGACACCCAACCATGTTGTCAATTGTGCATTAAATATAGCCTAGTATTTTAGAAAATTGATTTGGTCCAATTTTGCAACTAATATATGGTAGATCCTTCACAAAAAGAACTCGTTTCAGCCACTCGAAAAATGGAAAATGAATTTTCCGTGCAAAGAAAATGAAAACTCCCTTAGGCAACATTGTTTGGAATTCCAAGATGCACCCTTGTGCACAATATGAGATCGTTTGAACAAACTTTTCCATGAATGTGGCCATAAGATTAATCGTTTGGCTTGAAAGCCTTGAATCTTCACGCATGATAGCTCATTTTTGAGAACACTTTTTTAAAATAATTTTCATATTACAAGTTTATTATTTTTCCTGGAAACTTGGTCACATATGATGACACAATGTGAAGGTTTTCCAATTTTTTGATTTTTTTAATTTTTTATGCCAGTTTCAAAATGCGGTCAAAACGGCGGGCTTGACCATTCCTAGCTAGTGGTTGAATCTTGGAAAACTTTTGATTTTTCCCTGATTAAATAGATACTTATGTACCTGGAAATTATTTTTGGAAAAAATAAAGACCAAACTATGAGCCAGCTGCAGTTCAAATTTGACCCGCTTCCTACTGAATCGGCGGGAATTTGTCTTTTTCGCCAAAGGTGGATCAAAACTTTGGACACCCAATAATTTTGTCAATTGTGCATTAAATATGGCCTAGTATTTTATAAAATTGATTTGGTCCAATTTTGCAACAAAAATATGTTAGGTCCTTCACAAAAAAACCTCATTTCGGGCACTCAAAAAATGGAAAATAAATTTTTCATCCAAAGAAAATGAAAACTCCCTTAGGCAACATTGTTTGGAATTCAAAGATGCACCATTGTGCACAATATGAGATCATTTGAACAAACTATGCCATGAATGTGGTCATAAGATTGATCATTTGGCTTGACAGCCATGAATCTTCACACTTGATAGCTCGTTTTCGAGAACACTTTTTTAAAATAATTGCCGTATTACCAGTTTATAATTTTTGTTGGTTGCTTGGCCACATATAATGAAACAATGCGAAGGTTTTCCAATTATTTTGAATTTTTTAGGCTCGTTCCAAAATGCGGTCAAAATGGCGGGAATAACCGTTCCTATCTAGCGGTTGAATATTGAATTTTTTTGGTGTTTCTATGATAAAATAGATACTTATGTACCTACAAATTATTTTTGGAAAAAATTAAGAGCAAACTATGAGGCAGCTGCAGTTCAAATTTGACCCGCTTTCTACTGAATCGGCAGAAATTTGTCTTTTTCACCAGAGGTGGATAAAAACTTTTTACACCCAACCATTTTGTCAATTGTGCATTAAACATGGCCTAGTATTCTATAAAATTGATTTGGTCCATTTTTGCAACAATTATTTGGTAGTTCCTTCACAAAAAAACTCATTTCGGGCACTCAAAAAATGGAAAATGAATTTTCCATGCAAAGAAAATGAAAACTCCCTTAGGCAACATTGTTTGAAATTCGAAGATGCACCATTGTGCACAATATGAGATCATTTAAACAAACTATGCCATGAATGTGGCCATAAGATTGATCATTTGGCTTGAAAGCCATGAATCTTCACGCATGATAGCTCATTTCTGAGAACACTTTTTTAAAATAATTGTCGTATTACAAGTTTATTACTTTTCCTGGAAACTTGGTCACATATGATGAAACAATGCGAAGGTTTTCCAATTTTTTGATTTTTTTTTGAATTTTTTATGCCCGTTTCAAAATGCGATCAAAACGGCGGGCTTGACCGTTTCTAGCTAGTTGTTGAATCTTGGAAACATTTTGATGTTTCTCTGATTAAATAGATAGTTATGTACCTAGAAATGATTTTTGGAAAAAATAAAGAGCAAACTATGAGGCAGCTGCAGTTCAAATTTGACCCGCTTCCTACTAAATTGACGGAAATTTGTCTTTTTCACCAAAGGTGGGTAAAAGCTCTTTACACCCAACTGTTTGGTCAATTAAACATTAAATATGGAATAATATTTTAAATAAATGATTTAGTGCCATTTTGCAAAAAAATGTATGGTAGTTCCTTCACAAAAAAAACACATTTTGGTCACTCCGAAAATAAAAAATGGTTGTTTTGAGCAAAGAAAATGAAAACCTCCCAAATCAACATTGTTTGTCATGCCTAAATACACACATGTACAAAATATTGGTTCATTTGAACTAACTATAAGAGGTTAAATGTTTGCCTGAATAAAAGGGTACAAACTATAAGAGAAAAACAAAAAAATGCTTAATTCTGATTGGTGGAACCAGCTGTGGCATGGATCAGTGACATGGCAAACATCTGTCCGTCCATCCGTCTGTCCGTCCATCCACCCCTCCGCTCTCTCAGCTAACCCTAGCGATCCACCCCTCTCTCTCGCACAACTAACCCTAGCGATCCACCTCTCCCCTCCCCTCCCCTCCCCTCGTGCAGCCGCCACCCACCTCTTCCTGTCTCGATTCCCACCCACATCGCCGCCGCAGCTGCCGCCGGCCTACGCCCTCCCCCCACACCGCCGCCCTGAAACCCCCTCCTCACCGCCGCCGCTGCTTCCGGATCCATGCCCTCCCCACCACTGATTCATCTTCAATCCCTCCACTGACACCCAACCCCACCCCCATAGGCGACCTCCCCTAACCCCATCACCACCGGCGACCTCCCTCCCTTGCTCCTCAACCCAACCCAACCCTGATTCGATTCAGTTCAGAGACAAACCCCCTCCCACATCAACACCGCTACCACGCACTACCAATCCCCTCACTCCACAATGCCTTCTTCCTATCCCGATTCCCAGACGGGCGTCGACACGGCCAACATCGACACGGCATCAACCCCTTCTACGAGATTGCCATGGAGGAGGAGTTGCGCCTCCGCGAGGCAGGCGCCGCCTCCGAGGACGTTGCCGCCACCGTCAGTCCCGGGCAGGCCGCCGACACGCTCCGCACCACGCTCGCCATGGGCGCCGACCGCACCGTCCACGTCCTCCACGACCCCGACCCCGCCCGCCCGCTCCTCCTGCTCGTTGTCGACAAGATCCTCCATGCCCTCGCGCTCCAGGACACCCCCGGCCTCCTCATCCTCGGCAAGCAGGTTCTTAGATCGGCCTCGATTCAGTCAGTTTTTTGCCTCATCTTTCATGGTGTCTGACATGCTCTGCTTCCTACCTGCGCGTGCAGAGTGCTCCTTCCAGGTGAAGTCGCCCACCGCAACGCCAGGGGATTCATCTCTGAGGACGAGTTCCTCTCCATCCCGGAGTTCTCCACCAACCCGCTCGCCCAGGTCCGTACCTCCCCCTCCCTCTCCGTCTCTCGTCATCGAGGCAGCCAATTTTGTTCCCCTGCTCGCTTTGTCCTTGTCGTGCCACCTCCAGATGACTCACTAACTGACTGTAGTACCAATGCGTTGTTGGGGAACGTAGTAATTTCAAAAAAATTCCTACGCACACTCAAGATCATGGTGATGGCGTAGAAACGAGAGGGGAGAGTATTGTCCACGTACCCTCGTAGACCGTAAGCGGAAGCGTTATGACAACGCGGTTGATGTAGTCGTACGTCTTCACGATCCGACCGATCCAAGTACCGAACGTACGGCACCTCCGAGTTCAGCACACGTTCAGCTCGATGACGATCCCCGGGCTCCGATCCAGCAAAGCGTCGGGGATGAGTTCCGTCAGCAGGACGGTGTGGTGACGATGATGATGTTCTACCAGCGCAGGGCTTCGCCTAAGCTCCGCGATGATATGACCGAGGTGGAATATGGTGGAGGGGGCACCGCACACGGCTAAGGAACGATCTGTAGATCAACTTGTGTGTTCTAGGGTGCCCCCCCCCCCCCCCCCCGCCCCCGTATATAAAGGAGCAAGGGGGGAGGCCGGCCAGCCATAGAGGGCGCGCCAGGAGGAGGAGTCCTCCTCCTAGTAGGAGTAGGACTCCCCCTTTCCTACTCCTACTAGGAGGGGGAAAGGAAGGGGGAGAGGGAGAGGGAAAGAGGGGGGCGCCGCCCCCCCTCCTAGTCCAATTCGGACCAGAGGGGGAGGGGGGCGCGGCCCATGCTGGCTGCCCCTCTCTCTCTCCACTAAGGCCCATAGGGCCCATTACTTCTCCCGGGGGGTTCCGGTAACCCTCCGGCACTCCGATTTTCTTCGAAAACGTCCGGAACACTTCCGGTGTCCGAATATAGTCGTCCAATATATCAATCTTTATGTCTCGACCATTTCGAGACTCCTCGTCATGTCCGTGATCACATCCGGGACTCCGAACAAACTTCGGTACATCAAAACTTATAAACTCATAATAAAATTGTCATCGTAACGTTAAGCGTGCGGAACCTACGGGTTCGAGAACTATGTAGACATGACCTAGAACTATTCTCGGTCAATAACCAATAGCGGAACCTGGATGCCCATATTGGTTCCTACAAATTCTATGAAGACCTTTATCGGTCAAACCGTATAACCACATACGTTGTTCCCTTTGTCATCGGTATGTTACTTGCCCGAGATTCGATCGTCGGTATCCAATACCTAGTTCAATCTCATTACCGGCAAGTCTCTTTACTCGTTACGTAATGCATCATTCCGTAACTAACTCATTAGCTACATTGCTTGCAAGGCTTATAGTGATGTGCATTACCGAGAGGGCCCAGAGATACCTCTCCGACAATCGGAGTGACAAAACCTAATCTCGAAATACGCCAACTCAACATGTACCTTTGGAGACACCTGTAGTACTCCTTTATAATCACCCAGTTATGTTGTGAAGTTTGGTAGCACCCAAAGTGTTCCTCCGGTAAACGGGAGTTGCATAATCTCATAGTTACAGGAACATGTATAAGTCATGAAGAAAGCAATAGCAATATACTAAACGATCAAGTGCTAGGCTAACGGAATGGGTCATGTCAATCACATCATTCTCCTAATGATGTGATCCCATTAATCAAATGACAACACATGTCTATGGTTAGGAAACATAACCATCTTTGATTAATAAGCTAGTCAAGTAGAGGCATACTAGTGACGTTGTGTTTGTCTATGTATTCACACATGTATTATGTTTCCGGTTAATACAATTCTAGCATGAATAATAAACATTTATCACGATATGAGGAAATAAATAATAACTTTATTATTGCCTCTAGGGCATATTTCCTTCAGTCTCCCACTTGCACTAGAGTCAATAATCTAGATTACATAATAATGATTCTAACACCCATGGAGTCTTGGTGCTGATCATGTTTTGCTCGTGAGAGAGGCTTAGTCAACGGGTCTGCAACATTCAGATCCGTATGTATCTTGCAAATCTCTATGTCTCCCACTTGGACTTGGTCCCGAATGGAATTGAAGCGTCTCTTGATGTGCTTGGTCCTCTTGCGAAATCTGGATTCCTTTGCCAAGGCAATTGCACCAGTATTGTCACAAAAGATCTTCATTGGTCCCGATGCACTAGGTATGACACCTAGATCGGAAATGAACTCCTTCATCCAGACTCCTTCATTTGCTGCTTCCGAAGTAGCTATGTACTCCGCTTCACATGTAGATCCCGCCACGACGCTTTGTTTAGAACTGCACCAACTTACAGCTCCACCATTTAATAAAAACACGTATCCGGTTTGCGATTTAGAATCGTCTGGATCAGTGTCAAAGCTTGCATCGACGTAACCATTTACGACTAGCTCTTTGTCACCTCCATATACGAGAAACATATCCTTAGTCCTTTTCAGGTATTTCAGGATGTTCTTCACCGCTGTCCAGCGATCCACTCCTGGATTACTTTGGTACCTTCCTGCCAAGCTTATTGCTAAGCATACGTCAGGTCTGGTACACAACATTGCATACATGATAGAGCCTATGGCTGAAGCATAGGAAACATCTTTCATTTTCTCTCTATCTTCTGCTGTGGTCGGGCATTGAGTTTGACTCAACTTCACACCTTGTAGCACAGACAAGAACCCTTTCTTTGCCTGATCCATTTTGAACTTTTTCAAAATTTTATCAAGGTATGTGCTTTGTGAAGGTCCTATTAAGCGTCTTGATCTATCTCTATAAATCTTGATGCCCAATATGTAAGCAGCTTCACCGAGGTCTTTCATTGAAAAACTTTTATTCAAGTATCCCTTTATGCTATCCAGAAATTCTATATCATTTCCAATTAATAATATGTCATCTACATATAATATCAGAAATGCTACAGAGCTCCCACTCACTTTCTTGTAAATACAGGCTTCTCCAAAAGTCTGTATAAAACCATATGCTTTGATCACACTATCAAAGCGTTTATTCCAACTCCGAGATGCTTGCACCAGTCCATAAATGGATCGCTGGAGCTTGCACACTTTGATAGCACCTTTTGGATCAACAAAACCTTCTGGCTGCATCATATACAACTCTTCTTCCAGAAATCCATTCAAGAATGTAGTTTTGACATCCATTTGCCAAATTTCATAATCATGAAATGCAGCATTAGCTAACATGATTCGGACAGACTTAAGCATCGCTACGGGTAAGAAAGTCTCATCGTAGTCAACCCCTTGAACTTGTCGAAAACCTTTCACAACAAGTCGAGCTTTATAGACAGTTACATTACCATCAGCGTCAGTCTTCTTCTTAAAGATCCATTTATTCTCAATGGCTTGCCGATCATCGGGCAAGTCAACCAAAGTCCATACTTTGTTCTCATACATGGATCCCATCTCAGATTTCATGGCCTCTAGCCATTTTGCGGAATCTGGGCTCATCATCGCTTCCTCATAGTTCGTAGGTTCATCATGGTCAAGTAACATGACTTCCAGAATAGGATTACCGTACCACTCTGGTGCGGATCTTACTCTGGTGGACCTACGAGGTTCAGTAGAAACTTGATCTGAAGTTTCATGATCAATATCATTAGCTTCCTCACTAATTGGTGTAGTTGTCACAGGAACCGGTTCTTGTGATGAACTACTTTACAATAAGGGAGCAGGTACAGTTACCTCATCAAGTTCTACTTTCCTCCCACTCACTTCTTTCGAGAGAAACTCCTTCTCTAGAAAGGATCCGATTTTAGCAACGAAAATCTTGCCCTTAGATCTGTGATAGAAGGTGTACCCAATAGTCTCTTTTGGGTATCCTATGAAGACACATTTCTCCGATTTGGGTTCGAGCATATCTGGTTGAAGTTTCTTCACATAAGCATCACAGCCCCAAACTTTAAGAAAAGACAACTTTGGTTTCTTGCCAAACCACAGTTCATAAGGCGTCGTCTCAATGGATTTTGATGGTGCCCTATTCAACGTGAATGCGGCCGTCTCTAAAGCATAACCCCAGAACGATAGCGGCAAATCAGTAAGAGACATCATAGATCGCACCATATCTAGTAAAGTATGATTACGACGTTCAGACACACCATTTCGTTGTGGTGTTCCAGGTGGCGTGAGTTGCGAAACTATTCCGCATTGTTTCAAATGTAAACCAAACTTGTAACTCAAATATTCTCCTCCACGATCAGATCGTAGAAACTTTATTTTCTTGTTACGATGATTTTCCACTTCACTCTGAAATTCTTTAAACTTTTCAAATGTTTCAGACTTGTGTTTCATTAAGTAGATATACCCATATCTGCTCAAATCATCTGTGAAGGTGAGAAAATAACGATACCGCCGCGAGCCTCAACATTCATTGGACCACAAACATCAGTATGTATGATTTCCAACAAATCAGTTGCTCGCTCCATAGTTCCGGAGAACGGCGTTTTAGTCATCTTGCCCATGAGGCACGGTTCGCAAGTACCAAGTGATTCATAATCAAGTGATTCCAAAAGCCCATCAGTATGGAGTTTCTTCATGCGCTTTACACTGATATGACCTAAACGGCAGTGCCACAAATAAGTTGCACTATCATTATCAACTCTGCATCTTTTGGTTTCAACACTATGAATATGTGTATCACTACTATTGAGATTCAATAAAAATAGACCACTCTTCAAGGGTGCATGACCATAAAAGATATTACTCATATAAATAGAACAACCATTATTCTCTGATTTAAATGAATAACCGTCTCACATCAAACAAGATCCAGATATAATGTTCATGCTCAACGCTGGCACCAAATAACAATTATTTAGGTCTAAAACTAATCTCGATGGTAGATGTAGAGGTAGCGTGCCGACCGCGATCACATCGACTTTGGAACCATTTCCCACGCGCATCGTCACCTCGTCCTTAGCCAATCTTCGCTTAATCTGTAGTCCCTGTTGCGAGTTGCAAATATTAGCAACAGAACCAGTATCAAATACCCAGGTACTACTGCGAGCATTAGTAAGGTACACATCAATAACATGTATATCACATATACCTTTGTTCACTTTGCCATCCTTCTTATCCGCCAAATACTTGGGGCAGTTCCGCTTCCAGTGTCCAGTCTGCTTGGAGTAGAAGCACTCAGTCTCAGGCTTAGGTCTAGACTTGGGTTTCTTCTCTTGAGCAGCAACTTGTTTGCTGTTCTTCTTGAAGTTCCCCTTCTTCTTCCCTTTTCCCTTTTTCTTGAAACTGGTGGTCTTGTTAACCATCAACACTTGATGCTCCTTCTTGATTTCTACCTCCGCGGCATTTAGCATTGCGAAGAGCTCGGGAATAGTCTTGTCCATCCCTTGCATATTATAGTTCATCAGCTCTTGTAGCTTGGTGGCAGTGATTGAAGAATTCTGTAAATGACACTATCATCAGGAAGATTAACTCCCAGTTGAATCAAGTGATTATTATACCCAGGCATTTTGAGTATGTGTTCACTGACAGAACTATTCTCCTCCATCTTGCAGCTATAGAACTTATTGGAGACTTCATCTCTCAATCCGGGCATTTTCTTGAAATATTAACTTCAACTCCTGGAACATCTCATATGCTCCATGACATTCAAAACGTCGTTGAAGACCCGGTTCTAAGCCGTAAAGCATGGCACACTGAACTATCGAGTAGTCATCAGCTTTGCTCTGCCAGACGTTCTTAACGTTGTCAGTTGCATCAGCAGCAGGCCTGGCACCCAGCGGTGCTTCCAGGACGTAATTCTTCTGTGCAGCAATGAAGATAATCCTCAGGTTACGGACCCAGTCCGTGTAATTGCTACCATCATCTTTCAACTTTGCTTTCTCAAGGAACGCATTAAAATTCAACGGAACAACAGCATGAGCCATCTATCTACAACAAACATAGACAAGCAAAATACTATCAGGTACTAAGTTCATGATAAATTTAAGTTCAATTAATCATATTACTTGAGAACTCCCACTTAGACAGACATCTCTCTAGTCATCTAAGTGATCACGTGATCCAAATCAACTAAACCATGTCCGATCATCACATGAGATGGAGTAGTTTCAATGGTGAACATCACTATGTTGATCGTATCTACTATATGATTCACGTTCGACCTTTCAGTCTCCGTGTTCCGAGGCCATATCTGTATATGCTAGGCTCGTCAAGTTTAACCTGAGTATTCCGCGTGTGCAACTGTTTTGCACCCGTTGTATTTGAACGTAGAGCCTATCACACCCGATCATCACGTGGTGTCTCAGCACGAAGAACTTTCGCAACGGTGCATACTCAGGGAGAACACTTCTTGATAATTAGTGAGAGATCATCTTAAAATGGTACCGTCAATCAAAGCAAGATAAGATGCATAAAGGATAAACATCACATGCAATCAATATAAGTGATATGATATGGCCATCATCATCTTGTGCTTGTGATCTCCATCTTCAAAGCACCATCGTGATCACCATCGTCACCGGCGCGACACCTTGATCTCCATCGTAGCATCGTTGTCGTTACGCCATCTATTGCTTCTACGACTATCGCTACCGCTTAGTGATAAAGTAAAGCAATTACAGGGCGTTTGCATTTCATACAATAAAGCGACAACCATATGGCTCCTGCCAGTTGCCGATAACTTCGGTTATAAAACATGATCATCTCATACAATAAAATATAGCATCACGTCTTGACCATATCACATCACAACATGCCCTGCAAAAACAAGTTAGACGTCCTCTACTTTGTTGTTGCAAATTTTACGTGGCTACTACGGGCTTAGCAAGAACCGTTCTTACCTACGCATCAAAACCACAACGATAGTTCGTCAAGTTAGTGCTGTTTTAACCTTCGCAAGGACCGGGCGTAGCCACACTCGATTCAGACACCCGTCAGCCACCTTTAAGCACGAGTGCTCGTAATGGTGAAACCAGTCTCGCGTAAGCGTACGCGTAATGTTGGTTCGGGCTGCTTCATCTCACAATACCGCCGAACCAAAGTATGACATGCTGGTAAGCAGTATGACTTGTATCGCCCACAACTCACTTGTGTTCTACTCGTGCATATGACATCTACGCATAAAACCTGGCTCTGATACCACTGTTGGGGAACGTAGTAATTTCAAAAAAATTCCTACGCACATGCAAGATCATGGTGATGGCATAGCAACGAGAGGGGAGAGTATTGTCCACGTACCCTCGTAGACCATAAGCGGAAGTGTTATGACAATGCGGTTGATGTAGTCGTACGTCTTCACGATCCGATCGATCCAAGTACCGAACGTACGGCACCTCCGAGTTCAGCACACGTTCAGCTCGATGACGATCCCCGGGCTCCGATCCAGCAAAGCGTCAGGGATGAGTTCCGTCAGCACGACGGCGTGGTGACGATGATGATGTTCTACCGGCGTAGGGCTTCGCCTAAACTCCGCGACGATATGACCGAGGTGGAATATGGTGGAGGGGGGTACCGCACACGGCTAAGGAATGATCCGTAGATCAACTTGTGTGTTCTAGAGTGCCCCCCCCCCCCCCCGCCCCCGTATATAAAGGAGCAAGGGGGGAGGCCTGCCGGCCCTAGAGGGCGCGCCAGGAGGAGGAGTCCTCCTCCTAGTAGGAGTAGGACTCCCCCTTTCCTACTCCTACTAGGAGAGGGAAAGGAAGGGGGAGAGGGAGAAGGAAAGAGGGGGGCGCCCCCCCCCCCTCCTAGTCCAATTCGGACCAGAGGGGGAGGGGGCACGCGGCCCATGCTGGATGCCCCTCTATCCCTCCACTAAGGCCCATAGGGCCCATTACTTCTCCCGGAGGGGTTCCGGTAACCCTCCGGCACTCCGGTTTTCTCCGAAAACGTCCGGAACACTTCCGGTGTCCGAATATAGTCGTCCAATATATCAATCTTTATGTCTCGACCATTTCGAGACTCCTCGTCATGTCCGTCATCACATCCGGGACTCCGAACAAACTTCGGTACATCAAAACTTATAAACTCATAATAAAACTGTCATCGTAACGTTAAGCGTGCGGACCCTACGGGTTCGAGAACTATGTAGACATGACCTAGAACTATTCTCGGTCAATAACCAATAGCGGAACCTGGATGCCCATATTGGGTCCTACATATTCTACGAAGATCTTTATCGGTCAAACCGTATAACCACATACGTTGTTCCCTTTGTCATCGGTATGTTACTTGCCCGAGATACGATCGTCGGTATCCAATACCTAGTTCAATCTCGTTACCGGCAAGTCTCTTTACTCGTTACATAATGCATCATTCCGTAACTAACTCATTAGCTACATTTCTCGCAAGGCTTATAGTGATGCGCATTACCGAGAGGGCCTAGAGATACCTCTCCGACAATCGGAGTGACAAAACCTAATCTCGAAATATGCCAACTCAACATGTACCTTTGGAGACACCTGTAGTACTCCTTTATAATCACCTGTAGTACTCATGTAGGAAACATAACCATCTTTGATTAAGAAGCTAGTCAAGTAGAGGCATACTAGTGACGTTGTGTTTGTCTATGTATTCACACATGTATTATGTTTCCGGTTAATACAATTCTAGCATGACTAATAAACATTTATCACGATATGAGGAAATAAATAATAACTTTATTATTGCCTCTAGGGCATATTTCCTTCATGCGTGCCTCTTGTTTTTGTGCGATGTCCTTGGATTACACACATAGCACTTGCATCTACTATTGTTTTCCTAGTGGTATTGTATACAGCTTTGTCCCCACTCAGTTTTTCCACTAATTGGGAAAAACTAATCAAGCATTATACCAATCACAAAACTAGTACGTAATCGATCGGCACAGGGAGTTTTACCATACATGTGGAACCTGAATATCTCTATGAAGCCAAGCACCTTCCACATCTGCTTGGAAAAAGCTCTGGCTATCTTTGATTGGGTACGAACGGAGTCATAGTTTTCAAAGACTAGTATAATGCTTTTTGCCAAATATGTAACACTTATCATAGACCACAAAAATCTCCATATAGATCATTTCTACTGAAGATTTGCAGCTCGTTTTTCTTCCCCGGTAAAACTCGGTGTATCTGATTTGTACATATAGTGTAGTTTTTCCAGCAAAACATGACCTCCCTTGCAAATAACATAGCATGTTGACTTTCTTTACTCAGTTTGACTGTTTTAGTTATATTTAGGAGATTCAGCAGTGTCAACTATGGAGGTGAGACTGATTTTGAGCTTCCATTTCTTCTATTTGGAGAGGTTGCTACGTATGGTTGATGGATTGAACTTCAAGGAATTTGTTTCTTTCCTCTCTACCTTCAGCGCAAGGGCCAGCCTTCAGCAAAAGATTGAGTGTAATGCTCATCACGTTTCTTTTCCTCTTTTTGTTGTCTATCTTGAAAGGAGTGTATTTTGGTTTGGGTCTCTCTGATCCTTATGATGACTACTAATTTGCTGGTCCGGTGTTGATCTGGTTTGTGTTTCATTGAGCAGTGATATTTAAGGTGTATGACATTGATGGCACGGGGAAAGTATCCTTCAAGGACCTGGTATAGGTTTCACGGGACCTAACAGGCTCATCCATGTCAGAGAAACAAAGAGAGGTTCTGATTTGATCCAATCCTGTATTTCATTGCATAGTACTACATTCACTTGCAAGTACACTTGCTAAATCAACAAGAACAAATGTGGCTCTTTCCTTGTTTCCTTTTCAAATAATTAGTACCCTCCCATCATAAACACATCAAGTGTGTATAACTTGTTTCCAAAGTGAAGGGAACCCTGACACTAAATTGTAGGTTTCTTCATTGCAGTAAATGTTCAGAGTAGCCTACTTCGCAGTGCAAATTCCTGTGTTGATATTTACTACTACCTCTGTTCGTAAATATAAGACTTTTATTTACGAACAGAGGAGCATTAGCTAGAAAATATAGCCTTGTGTGGAACCAATCCTTGTGTATCTAAGAGCTCAGTATCCTCTCGTCGCTGAGGCAGCGAATTTTGTTCCCCTGCTCGCTTTGTCCCTGTCGTTCCAGCTCCAGATGACTGACTGACTGTAGTACTCGCGCGTGCCGGCGAAGCAGATCCATCTTGTTTTTATGCGCTATCCTTGGATTACACACACTACTTGCCTGTTCTACTATTTTCCTACTAGTATTGTATACAACTCTGTCACCACTCAATTTGGATAAAGTTGGGATTCCTCAGGAAGGAAGTATAATGGGGAAAAAACTATTTAGGGTTCCCCACTCAATCAAGGAGCTAGGTGCATCTGAAAATGTTATTCCAATTGCCTCACAGAACCTGTACGCAATCAATCGGCATAGGGAGTTTTACCACGGTTGAACACATGTGGAACACATCAATACACCCACTGATTTTTTTCACTTGATACTTGTGCTGCTCTTTTTCTATCTATGTATCCATCTATCTATGTATCTATCTATTCCTACCAAGAAAATGGAAACAAACAGTGGAACACTACCTAATCTAGTCTTGTATAGTTTCAGGTGTATAAATTACAGACAGACTTGTATAGTTTCAGGTGTCCCCTCTTCATTCATTTCCTAATCTAGTGTATACAGACTTGTGTAGCTTGTATACTCTATTCTTTGCCAATACTCTATTTTTTCAGTGGAACATTATCTCTTGCTTGCACACCCTCTTATTTTTGTTACTTGTATAATTTGATTGATATATGCTCTCTGTGTCTGTATGGAACCTAAACAAACATGCCATACAAGGAAATGGAAGGCTTGTGTAGTTTCAACTGTTCGTTGCCAATGATTAATCATCTTGTTTGTTTTTTGGCTGCATCTGACATACATTCTTATGCCTGTTTACTCCAGGTCAGGCTCACGTTTCCCCTCCCGCCCGCCGACGACTGCTTGCAAACAGAAATGAAGCGTCAATGATATGAACCGCAACAACAATTGACAGAGCGCCATGGACCCCATAAGGGATGCAGCTGCTGGCTCTGCGCCAAAGAGAGCCATGCATGCACCATTAGTTTTGTCGTCTACCGCTCCTCCCCGTGTTCCAAAGTACTTGCTCGTTGCTTCATTGAATTTCTTGGATGGTGCTCGCAATTGCGTGGTTTGGTTTCGTTTGACTTAGCACAGAATCCCTCAATTTACCATTCAGTGAATAATCCTCTCATAGTATTTGTCTACACTAGATTACTCCTACTGTGATGATGATGTGTGACGATGATGTGTCTGATGATAGACACCTTGCAACTAGCCACACATGTACTGATAGTTTATTGTGATTATTAATGTACCATGAGTCATTCAACACTTGAAGGCACTGAACTAATATTTTGTATTTTATAATATGTTCCTGTTATGCATGACATAGGCTTGATGAAATCTTACTCTTTTAATCACAATAGCATGGCAGTAACATGTTATCATGTCGGATGAAGAAAATCATATGTAATGAGTTCTTTAATGTTTAATTACCTCAATTGTCAAGCACTGTTTGTTTTTGTATACATTTACTGCTATCAATCGACTACAATAGTCATCTGGATGCTTGGGACTTGCATATATTCTGCTGCACTTGAAACATCAAGAGGTATTTTTCCTTGTTTTTGGAACAATTGGTGAACTTCACATTCCTGAATATATGCATTACTATTCGGTATAGGTCTAGGTGGCTCTTTGTATTTTACAACTCCTTATCATGCCCCTCTAATATTTCTATAGGTGGCCATGAACTCGGTAAATCATCAGGAAATGCCTTTGCTGCAGCTCACCTACGGCCTTGTTTGTCCTGCAGGTTAGTGAGCAGCATTAGGAGGAGGAGCTCAAGCAGGACATCATGACGCACCACTGCAACAGCAAGTAGCACGTCCATCTCCCTCTCCCTATGCTGCCAATCCTTTTTTTCTTTAAAACTAGGTCCAATCAGCACACAAATTGACTGTCTATTCTATCAAAAATCAGTTTACAACTCTATAGAATTGTGTCGATGGTCATCAGCAGAGAGAGGGAGAGAAAAACAATATTCCATGGTTGATGTTTGTCAGCTAGTTAAATGGCTTGCTTTCTGATAATGGTAGGTAGAGTAGCTATGCACCTGGTGGTGGTCATGGCCTTGCTGCTTTATCAGTTTTTTTTCCTTTGGGCCATTAGCTAGCTATGCTATGCACGTGGTGGTTAATTTGCAAGAAAGTTCTGTCCTTGTTTTTCATTTCCTTGCAGTAGCCAAATTCATCCTTTTTTAATACTAGCACTAGCACAACATGAGCGTACTAATACTTGTTAGATTTTGAGTATGCCACTGCTGCTAAAACAACAACAACAACCAAGTTGTTGCACTCAATTAAATTAGCCTACTGCCTAATCTATTAATTGTTTCTCTTCCACTGTTTCGGTATCTCTTGGTTTGCAATGGTACAACTATATGATGAATACAGGTATCTCTTGGTTTGCAATGGTACAACTATATGATGAATACACATCATGATATATACTTGATGAATCTGCCTGCTATATCTCAACTTGTGTATCTGTTTCAGTATCTCTTCCACTTTGTATCTGTTTTCTTGTATGAATGGGTATCTCATTTTAACTAGTTGAAGAACAAAAAGCATGGTACTAGCAAGCTCAATTTGTGTTATCATTCATCTGTTGTAACACCAAGTTTGGTCTATTAACATGGCGTTGATTTAGTGCTACAGATTTGGAAGCTGGGAATCTGGGGAATGCGAAGTTGAAGAGACCTGGAGTATCTAGACTGTGATTGCCATTGTATTGTGTTATATGATGATGTAACACAATGATTCTGCTATTGTGTCTTTGTTGTATGATGTATCAAACTGATTCTGGCTGTTATGTGAAGTACTATGTGTGTTCTCTAACTGTTCCCATTAGAATGTTGGTGATTTATTTACTAGCAAATTGAAATTTAAAGAAAATGACCTTGACAATTGGGACCCACTTACTAGAAGAACCTGACAGTTGGGACCATCTAAATAGTGGGCCCATCTTAAAAAAGAAATACTTGAACTGCTCAGCCAAAATGGCCATGGCCCAAAAATAAAAAGGCTACGATGTTGGGCTTGGCCCATGAAGCTAAGAAAAATTGACAGAAAAAATACACTAAATTGGTTGAATTAATGGGCTCGGCCCATATAAACACTCAATTGGACCGGGCCGATTATAATTTTTTACCTTTTCAATTGGTCACAATTTTGCCATGTCAGATTGCCACGTCGGATCCGACGTGGCCTGGGTAGACAACCAGTGACCAAAACAAAAGGTCATGGGTTCAACGACCTTCTGTTTTGGTCGTAAACGTCTATGACCTTCTCTCATAGAAGGTCGTTAATTTCAGTTTACGAACGCCAGCTTTTGACCTTCTGTTTTTGGTCACAAAAAGGTCGCAAATGAAAAACAATGACCTTTCAGTGACCAATAGTCAAGGTCACAAGTTGACATATTTCTTGTAGTGTAGAGGCTGACATCGCAAATTGGGAGGCTTGAAGAACAAGTGATAGGTAGCGCAGCAAAGCGATAGAACGAAGCAACTAGCATAGCAATGATATTAGTGAGGTCCAAGGTGACGGTCATCTTGCCTGAAATCCCGCTAGGAAGAAGAACGGGTCCATGAAGAAGATGAATCCACGAAGACAAACCAAGTGTAGACGAACGAATCCTCACAATCGCAACGAAACAGGAACTACCGAGAAGAAGCACAACCGGAAAGGAACAAACAATATGGTAAACACACAACACATAGACATGGCATGATGCTCAATCAAGTATGATGCATGACAAAGCTAGATGAGGTTACTCATGGCAAGCGATGATGCAAACAAGAACAACATATCAAGGCAAGTTTAAATGAGACCGGAAACAACATATGACAAATCCAGTAAGCCCTCATATGCAAATTTAGAAGTTGGTCCAGATCTGAACAAACATTAAGTTGAAGTTGTTAAATAGCAAGTTAAGACGCACCAAGATGATCTACACGAAATTCTAGTCAAGTTACATATAAAGTTCATTTAGTTCGGAGCTACGGCCTAGAAGATATGAGCAAAACAAGTTAAACATGGCAATGATGCAAAAGGCATTCAAACATCAAACAAACACTCTCAAAACAAGGATGCAACATGATAAGATGAAACTACATGCAATTCTAAGCAAGTTTCATATAGAGCACACTCAAAACGGAGCAACGGTTCAACACATACACATGAAACAAGTTTAAAAGGACAAGTTGTCCAAAACAGCAACTAGTCATCTAGCAAGCATCAAAACAATATGCTACAGCACCTCAACATTAGAACAAAAGGCATGGGCATGAAGTACAGGTAAAGCATGACAAACCATGAACACTGAGCTATCTCCAGAAAACAATATAACATGCTCAAAAGGTCATGGCAAGATTGCAATTAATAACAGTTTCACAGACTTAGCAGAAATAACATCAGGTTCCAATGTTTAGAGCTATCAAATAACATGTTACAGGAAGCTATAATGGCAAACTTGAGCATAGCATGCTAGTACTAAAAGCACTTAACAAAACTCCCATACTGAACTCATTCCAAAGATCAACATAAAAGATGGTAGGATCCATGCAAACATCGCAAATGATATGACAGATTCAGACATGGCAGGAACAACAATAAGTAGTCATGTTGGTGAGCTTGTACAACTCACCACAGAACAATGCATGGCATGACAAGGTGACCAACTATAAGATGACATAATTATGAAGCTAAACATGGCAATGGCATGGTCATAGGGTGCATGGATCACAAGCAAAGCTCATGGAAAAACTGAACTTAATGCTAACAGGCTGACAGCAACATTAGTTAGCAACTTGAGAGCAAGATTACAACAAGCTACAGCAGGCTGTAAATGCAAACAAAGGCATGTATTGATAGGCCATGACATGTATAACAAAACATCCTTAGTAAACACCTCCAGATTATGCATAGAATGGCTTGTAGCAGCAGGTTTACATAGCATTATGATATAACAGAATCAGCCTAGCAAAACAGCAACAGCAAGTACCCTACTTAACAAGCTCGATGCACTCACTACAAGACTCACAACAATACATGGATTGCACCACTGTAAAGATGACATGATGTAGCTCAAAACTCATGTAGACATTAATCTCAAAGAATGCACACACAAAATGCAATGAAAAAGACAAATCATCAAGTTCTGTTAACAGACAGCAGTTAACATCATATAGTACTCTTGCAATGATGATTAGGGCATCAATATGGACTCAAACAAGCATGGAACAGTGGAACAAAATGAACAGCATCTCACAATGAACATTTTGATATATTATATGCACAAATCAGAGCCGTATGCAACAAGTTATGTCATGATGAACATGGGCACATTTGATGAAATCTTAGGAACTTGGCAGAAATTATACCCTCCGAGATCTAGGGTTCCGTGGCACGGACTTCAAGGATGGCCAAGGTGCTCGCCGGAGAAACTGCCGGAGAGGAGGGAGATGGCCGGAGCAGGGCGGATCTGGCCTGGCTTGATGTGGGGGCGCCGAATCCGGCAGGAGGAGGGGCCGGTGACGAGGCACGGGGCGACCGGCGGCGGAGACGTCTCGGGGACTGCGGGGACGGGCGCGGGGCTGGCACGAGTTCGCCGGCGGCCGAGGCGTCCGGTGGTGCGGAAGCCGAGGCGGCTGGCGGCGGAGAACAGCGGCGGGGGCGCGCAGGTCCGCACGGGCGGCGGCTCAGGCCCCGCGGGCCGGATCTCGGCCCCGCGGGCCCTGGCAGCGGAGGAGAGAGAGGGGGCCGGAGGCGGTGACATGGCGGGCGCTGAGAGGCTGGGGCGGCGGCGCGGGTGACGTGGCAGGAGGCGATTGGTTCGGGTGAGGTGGCCGATGGACGCGTCCAGCGGAGTTAGACGTGTCCGGCAGCGCGGGGAGAGAAGAGCTAGGGTTTGGGGGGTTTCATCCGTGATTTGAGGAGGGGGAGGTGTTTATATAGGTAGAGGGAGTTAGGAGACTCCAAATGGGGAGCGGTTTTCGCACACACGATCATGATCGAACGACCGAGAGCATGGAGGGGGTTTGGAAGGGCTCACGGGCTGTGGTGAAGGGGTGCTGGGTTGCAAAGAGAGAGGGGTTTCAGGCTACGTGGTTAACCGTTGGGGCGTCAAACGACCTTCAAATGGAACGAAACTTGATGGGCGGTCTACCGGTGATGTACCAAGGCCACTCGGCAAATACCGACCCATTCCGAGAACGTTTTTCTCTCACTCACGAAACAAGGTCTGAGAGGGGCGACGGGCGCGTGTGAGAGTGTCGGATTGCGAAACGGACAACGGAGAGAACCGGCGGAACCCGAACGGATGCAAGTTTTGATAACATGCAGATGAAATGCAGATGATGACATGGCAAAATGGAACACGCAAGCAAATGACAAGGCAACAACGACGAATAACTGGAAGACACATGGCGCATCGGATCCGGGGCGTTACAATAGCATACATAATAATTATGCACTACTCTGCTGAAATAATTGATTTAATTTTTCATATCGGATCCATGTACCTAACGTAGTCTTTCAAAAGCTCTAAGTATAAAATATGCCCTGACTAAATCCAGAAATATTTGATTGATTGTACTTGTTGTAACTGATGATCTCCTAACTAAATGCAAAGTCCACGAATCCTTCTAATGTCGTGATAGATCCACCCTGATAGATCAAGTATGTCCTAATTAAATCCAAAATAACTCCAAACTCCATCGAAAATTATCTCCTAACTAAATCCAAAATAACTCCAAACTCCATCGAAAATTATCTCCTAACTAAATGCAAAATATCTCGAACCTCAATTCAAAAGTATCTCCTAACTAAATCCAAAATAACTTTTTTGAAATCCAAATCTGCTGACAACTTTCTCATGCCACGTAACCCTTACTAAGTCCTTCAATATGTCCTAGATAAATCCAAATTACACTTCCTTTCGATCGAAATCTAGTCCAACTTTCTCAAACCGTAAACCCTAAACCTCATATCACATATCCTAAACCCTAATCAAATCCGACCCCATATTGTACTATGCAGAAGGGACCAAACAAGATATGAGATGGCTAGGCACTTACAGCGGATCCGGCGTGAAGAAGTTGATGCACCTCGATGAGGATGATCTGGCTTCGCATCGGGGAAGGTGGCGTCGGATCGGGGAAGGAGGGGATTAGGCGGCCCCTCGAAAGATCTGGTGCCACGACCCGAGGGGGGTGACTTGCGATGGAAGGGATGAAGGAGTGACACGGCAAGTGCGTGCGGCGGCGATCCAGGGCAATCGAGGGCGCCGGAGACTAGGGCTCGAGAGTAGAGGACGAACCGCTCGCACCAAAATTCAAATGAGCACCCACGATGATGTGGTGTAATAATTAAGTGCAATGTTAATGCAATTAAGTTAATTGGAAAATTTAGGACGGGAATACCCTTGGACTTAATTGGGACGATTAAAGGTATACAAATTTTTAGGTCGAAATCACCCTTGGGCTTTAAACAGGCCCAGTTAGTCTCATCCATTAGATCGCCCATATAATACGCGTGCTTTGGTGTATTATACTGTACCATAAAATTTCCCTATTTTTACTATTCCCAACATGTACAAATATACTCATCGGTTAAGGTTGTGTACGCCCTATGCAATATGATTGTCGTGGGGGACGAGCACCTATGGGGCAGGGGGCCCCTTCTTGTCCGGCAAGGGAGCGGGGGGCGCATGCAGAGCAGATCGAGGCGAGAGCACGCGGGGGATTTTACCCAGCTTCGGAGCTCTCCGGAGAGATAAAACTCCTACTGCTGCTTTGTGTTTGTATTTGTTCTTGCTTGAGAGCGTGGGTGTGGTGTTGAATGAGTCGAATGAACCGAACCCAACTGCGGAACCCCTTCTACGTGCGCATGGGCCTCCTTTTTATAGGTTAAAGGGGTCACCGACAGGTGGCAGCGTAGGAAGAGGGGTAAAAGAGTAAAAACGCGGGTTGGTACAACTGCTACCAACAGTGCCCCCTACCTAACTCTGACGGCAGGGGACAAGGGCATTTAATGCCCGTCCGGTCGCCCCAACAGTGCAAGGAAACGACCGTTAGGGGCGCCACCGATCGCCACGATGGCCTCCTTGTCAGCTTCGCTTGCCACCTCGCACCGCTCGGCTGCACAGCTACCCGCCACGTGCACCAGGAGCGATCCTGTGGTGACACGTCGTCGGATGCGCTGGAGCTCGGGGCAGAGTGGCAGCCTTGCCGCGGCAAGCGCTTTGCCGCGGCCGTTGTCTTGTCGCACCCGCAAGCTTGCCGCTCGCCGTGCCTTGCCGGGACGCGCGGGGCATCGCGGCAAGTTTTCTGAAGTGCCTTGGTTGGCCTTCCCGGCAAGCTCCTCTTGCCGGGGTCTTGCCCTTCCCGGCAAGCTCCTCTTGCCGGGGCCTTGTCTTCTCAGTTAACACTATGTTCTTGAATGGCAGTAAATAGGAATAGCGGAGGATCTTGGCGGACGCAGCCGCGGGACGCTGCGACTGCCCGTGCACAAGTTCGGGGTACTAAGGTACCCCTACTTTAGTACACCGATAACGATTGACGAGACAAATACATCACCAATCTCACAGAACAATCGTGTGAGCTGTACATACCTGGTAAAACCCAGGACCGCCAGATAAACCACTCTCCACTTGATGTTGGTTAAAGAATACTTTATCATCCTATCGGCATAGTTTAGCTTATCAGGTCACGGGGTAACGGCATTTGCGCGCACGCTCATCCAAGCGTTGCTAGTCTGCTACCACACGCACACTGAGCCACCCAGTGGACTAAACAACCATGGCCCAAGTCATCGTCCAGAGGTCATGCATGAAGCTCAGATCCGCCATGACCGGAGACAGGTTCACCCGCGATCTGAAGGAGATGGTGGTGGTGCTGGAAGGCGTACAGCCGCTGCTAGAGGCCGCCGAGAGGCAGTCGGTACCGGGCAGGCTGGCTTGGTACTGGCTGAGGCGGGTGAGGAAGACCGCCTACGATATCTTCGATATGGTCGAGGAGCTGCGAGCCAACAGCCCGCCGCCTGCTGCAACGGTATATTCTCGAATTAGTTTCCGCATTCGTTTTTACCTTAGACATTTTTCTGCATTTCATTACTTCTTGCCGTAGGGACGTTTACAGTATTCATAGATCTAGCTAAGATTTGGTTACGTACAGGACAGCGTTCCTCTCCATCTTCTACTTTTATTTTTATTTATTTTTTAGTCTTTTTACGGTACATCAACTAAATTGGGCCCTTTATTTTTGTGGTTTGATGAACCAGATGAGGCAGTACTACACCAGATTTCTTGTACTCCGATCCACATTACTTGTCGATCAAACAAATGTATCTACATGTATTTTTGTGGTTGGTACATCCATTTGAGCGATAAGTAATATGAATCGAAGGGAGCAGTATATTGAATCGTCGGGTGTATTTTAGGTAGCTCATTGTTAATCGATCCCACAGGCACTTCGTCTAAACACAGATGGAGACTAGAGATGGAACTTCCGTTATTTGTGAAGGTTCAGTTTGACCATCCCGCGCCATCTCCATCAGGACATCTGCAATGCAATGCACTTAATCAGGCGCTTGATCGGCAATATAATACTCCCTCTGTTCCTTTATATAAGGTGTATAGATTTTTGAGAAAAAAACCCAAAATATAAGGTATATTGCGTTGCATCCCTCATTTGGATAATTTTTTTAGAGATTTGATTACATTTTCTTATACAGGCAAGCCCCTCTATTTTCTCATGTCAGTTAGTCAGGTGTAATCTCGCCCAAAACTTCTGAAATTTTCTCTTCATGTGTGTATTTAATTTCTGTGTCGAAAACTATACACCATATATTTAGGAACGAAGGGAGTATTATTTTGTTCCTAGCGCATGTGTTAAGCGTCCTTTCTTCCAACGTTGGAAACCATGTACCAGCGCCATGCATGTAAAAATAGAACGGGTAATTCGACGTGGATTTTTCCTAACGCATTGCGCGCATAACTCGTATCTCAACCGCACATCAACCGTGGTGTCAAATCAACTAGGCCCACCACATTGTCAGCTTTGCATGGTATCCCAGCGTCCCACGATTTTTGGCAGGGTGTATATGGAGATGTATTCCATCAGATTCGGCAGGTGGTGGGATCAAGTATATAGATTGGGCCGTCCTCGTCCTTCACATGCATCTTATCCCTCCCTGCCATCTTTTATGCTTCAGATCTAACCATACTACTCCTTAGTTTATCTGCTAATTATGGCCTGACAATATTGAATAATGAAAAAGAGAAACTTTTTTATAACCGCCTTTAATGGTTTATATGGCAGAGATTTAGAACATGCAAGATACTCTCTCTGTTCCTAAATATAAGTCTTTCTAGAGATTACACTATGAACTACATATGGATCAAAATAAGTGAATCTACACTCTAAAATATGGCTTATATACATCCGTATGTAGTTTGTAGCGAAATCTCTAAAAAGACTTATATTTAGAAACGGAGGGAATAGTATAAAGTTCTTCGGAGTACCCGAACAAAGTTCTTCAGAGTATGCATCAGAATTAACAAAAGTGTACTCCCAAGTGACCGAGCCAATAGTTCAACAATAAGATATTCCCTGGGTGGCCACACGAGCATGTGCGGCGCTGTCACATCTGCTCAGCTAGCCATGCTACGGCTAGCTCTTGCTATCTATCCATCTCTTCAACACGAAATTGCACTATAAACAAATATGTCACCATATCTTTTGAATATACTCCCTCCGTTCCGAATTACTTGTCTTAGATTTGTCTAGATACGGATGTATCTAGCACTAAAATGAGTTTAGATGCATCCGTATCTAGACAAATCCAAGACAAGTAATTCGGAACGGAGGGAATATTATGAAAATTCAAATTCATTATTTAGTTGAATTTTATATGACGAGATCTTCACAACAAGTCCAATATCAGTATATTTTAGCACTAAATATATTGACCAGTAACAAATACTTCACTAATCAATTTGGTACTGATTGTGTGGCGGACGGTGGGATCAGTCATATTGGGACTGATTTATATCCCAACAATCTCTAACAGTATTATTCTTGGTCGAGTGCAAGGGACCTGGATCCTCTAACATACACAAGGGATGTTAGAGAAGCTACAGTATCCTAAATTTCCTTCTGTTAATCCATACACTTAAGGTCAAAATAACTTAAATTAATTTTTAAATTACATATCTAGTATGCACATTCATAGTAATTGCATACAAACAAGTTGATGGTGATATAAAATTAATTTTGGATTTTTTATATCTACAGAAATTACCAAAAGTAAATAACCCGCTAATAGTCTATAACATTCCTTCTTTATTTTACACTAGAGGTGCACTATAGCACCATGACTTCCCTTCTCTAAGTTAGAGGATCCGGCTCCAAGTCCAAGACGCCCGCCTTCGGGTACATATGGCTACTATTTAGGAAGTTCTTCTCGGTCGACCATAAGAGGACCAGAACCGAGGATATAAAGTGCACATCGACGGTTATATGGGGTTGGTTTCCCGAGAATCCCAATTGTGGTGTAATATCGGGTGTAGTGTCTAGTGATGAAACTAAAGTTCTTCATGGTCGAGAGCAATAACACAATAATTATGGGGTTGGTTTTCAAAGATCCCACATGAAAAAACTTACCAATATATCATTAAAATTATTCATGGTGGAGTGCAAGAGGCCCGTTTTCTGGTACATATGACTATTATCTCTAAATTTCGCCGCGTTCGACCATAAGAGGCCACTAAAGTTCTTCCAACTATGCAACAAAAGACCGGTGCTATTGCCAACTCAAATAATATCTAGTCTCTAGTCAAGAACGAAACCAACATGGGACAATTAGAGTCTTGATCTCAGACGTACATTGCTAAAGTCCTTCTACCTAGGATATAAAAGACCGGTCATGGTATGTTCATTTAAGTGAGGTCTCTCTTTGTGCAATCGCATAGTGCATTCAGTATAATCCTTCGTGTTTGAAGACGAACGCATCGGGCACGTTATATTAAAGTTTGTCATGTGAGGACCTATCCTTGTGCAATCCCATCGAATTACGTGAAGTCCTTCATGTTTGTACACAAACGCACCGGGTATACTGGATTAAAGTGCATTAAGTGGGGGTCTATCTTTGTGCAATCGTCCGGCCTATTCCCTAAAGTCCTTCGTGTTTGAACACGAAAGCACTGGGCATGCTATATTGAAGTGAATGGTCAACTTTCTCACGGGATAGGAGAAAGATATTTATAGTATGCATCAATAAGTGGCCGTTGGATCCCAAAACAGCACTGCAACGTCGGACATCCGATACACAACGGACGACCGAAGGCTTGACAGACACCGGACGTCCGATGTTTTGGCACGGTATAGTGGGTACCGGACGACCGGAGCATCCGGACGTCCGACGTTTAGGCTCTGTGGAGAGAGTACCAGACGACCGAAGAATATCGGACGACCGAGGGCTCTGCAGACAACGGACGTCCGACAAGGACCGGACGACCGATGTTTTGGCTCCGGATAGGATTTGCCGGACGTCCGGTGCACACCGGACGACATGTTTTGGCTCTGTATAGAAGCGGTCGGACGTCCGGTGAGTACCGGTCGTCCGACAGAGATGAAGATCAGACACTGACTTTGAAGTAGATGTTGATCAAGACATTCACAATAACCCATGTTTCCCTCTTAATAATGCGGGATCCTATACTCAAGAATAAACATAAAGATATGTCTTGTTTCTTCGTTCTTGATGAGGTTAAACATTTCCGAAATCATAATCCACACACACAATTGATTCCGAGGGGACTAAAACCTGAGATATACTTGACAAACTTTGTTAGTCCCCTATGAGTATATTGTCATCAACATCAAAATAATACTTAGGGCATGATTGCACTTTCACCAGTGAATTATGTAAAGTCCTTCATGTGTGTACACAAACGCACCGGGTATGCTGGATTAAAGTTCATTTAAGTGGGCTCTATATTTGTGCAATCGCCCGGTGCTTTTAGTAAAGTCCTTCGTGTTTGAAGAAAGCACCGGGCATATGCTATATTAAAGTTTGTCAAGCGGGGATCTATCCTTGTGTAGTCGCCCAGTGAATTACGTAAAGTCCTTCATGTGTGTACACAAACGCACCGAGTATACTGGTTAAAGTTCATTTAAGTGGGGTCTATCTTTGTGCAATCGTCCGGTGCTTTTCGTAAAGCCCTTCGGATTTGAACACAAAAGCACCGGACATGTTATACTAAAGTTTGTCATGCGAGGACCTATCCTTGTGCAATCGCCTAGTGAATTATGTAAAGTCATTCATGCGCCGCATGACGAACGCTTCCGGATATGCTGGATTAAAGTTCATCAAGTGGGGGTCTATCTTTGTGCAATCTCCCGGTGCTTTAAGTTAAGTCCTTCGTGTTTGAACATGAAAGCACCATGTCATGTGGGGATCTTTCCTTGTGCAATCGCCAAGTGAATTATGTAAAGTCCTTCATGTTTGTACACGAATGCACTATCTTTGTACAATTGCTCGGTGCTTTCAGTAAAGTCCTTCGTGTTTGAACACGAAAGCATCGGGCATGCTATATTAAAGTTTGTCACGCGGGGATCTATCCTTGTGCAATCGCCAGTGAATTATGTAAAGTTCTTCTACGTATGCCATCAAAGACCTTCAAAAGGTGTTATTGAAGATACATACCTCGGCGTGTGCCACTAAAGTTCTGCTAACTAGACCACAAAAGACCCGTCATAGTATGTGAAAGTCCATATTTTGGGCGCCAGTGTCAACTGCAATAATAGTTTGTCTCTGGCCAAAATGGGGATCAACATATAAGAGGGCAATCACGATCTTGGACATGCATCGTTAAATTTCTCCTATGTCAAACATGAAGGCCCTGACATAGAAATCGAGATTGATTATTTGTGAGATTACTAGACTTGGGTGTGTCTCACTAAAATTCTTCTACGTATGCCATGAAAGACCTTCACAAGACATTTATTAGATCCATACTTTGGTGTGTGACACTAAAGTCCTTCTACCTTGGCCAGAAAAGACCGATCATAGTATATGAAAGTCCATATTTCAGGTGGGATCGACAACTTAAATAAAGTCGAGAACATGAACGACATAGGAAAGGAGAGTCGCGATATCGGGCGTGTATCGTTGAAGTTCTAATCTGCATGATTTTTTTGGTGCCTCTTGTCAAGGGAAGCCACTTGCGAGATGACCCTTCCTTGTGCAAAATAGAACAGTACGTCGATCTAGGCTATAGAATCATAAAATATTTAGCAAAAGAACTGAACTTTAATGCAGGTTTGTACTGTTTCAAAGAAAGTTTCAGTTGACATTGAAATATTTTCCATACATACGGTTGTTACCACATTTATCTAAAAAAAATTCCACTCAAAACAAAATTCTTCAATTTTCCAATAATGGTCTTAAATGGCTAGAAAGAAAGTTTTATTCCCAGGCCAAGATCTCGGCAGGCTCACCGCACAAAATCCCAGGCTAGCACACACAGCACCATACATTTTGTTTTTGCGGTTTGATTAATTGCGGGCTATGTGTAAGAAAGTTTGTGATTTTTTTTGTGTGGACACAAATGGATCCCAGCTAGCTCCACAACTTAAAAATCCATACAAATATGTATAAACTGCATGGCATGGAGTCCGTTGCAACAAGAGGAGAAAAACAGGTAATGGTCCAGCAGAGAATCTGCAAGGCTGCTGATGTCGTCATCAGATCCACCCTTGTGATGCTTGCGAATATATTCAGTCCATGTACACAAAAAAATCAGCTCCGATCAATAAAACAACACACAAATCCAGTCTTGCAGTTATTCGCCTTTATTCATTACCATCCGGTGCTGAATCTACATCCACGAACACACAGGACCAAATCGTCACATGTTCAAACATGGGCAAAGCAGAGCTCTCTCTATCTTTCTCTGATATTTTTCTAACTGGACCAAATTTTAAGAGTGGAAACTCATCACACAACAGAGGCGGTGGCGGGGAAACTAAAAATAGGAAAAAGAAACAAAAACGTAAGAGCAGCAAGAAGCAAAGAAGCCTACTCTCCCATTCTTCCCAAACAAAAAACAAAAAAACTCGGCCATTCGACAACTCAATACACGCTGAGATTTTTTTTCGATAACCATATACCAAAAGAAGCAGGGTAAAGCCACCGAGTCTCGAGCTCGCGTCCCAGCGCCGCTGCCCGATGGATCTGACCTGCTGCCAACCAGTTTGACCCTAACGTCGCCGGGAGGCTCGAACTCCGGCCACGGCAGTGCGACCTAACCGTCGCGGGGAGCCAAGTCAGACCCTACGTGTATTGGAGATGTCAGCCGAATTCGAGGTGAAAACAAAAAAGAACAATTATAATCAGAATATGCACATTCCAAAGTAAAGGGGATTGTAATTTGCATTCAGCACTTTGCAAATGTTGGACGGCTGTCAGGAATTCAGAAAAATGAGGTTGGGTATCCTCATGTGTACATGTCAAGTATAGTTTTTGAATCTAAGCGCTCCACAAGATTTAACCGTGTAGCATTTTGAGTTTCGTCTCTCTTAAATATGTCCTACTGTAGATGCCAATGCCCACCCCAATTTTTCCAGCACTATGGACCAAAAACAGCAAAATACTGTCAATCTAAATTACTGTAACCACATGCTTCAAAAGAAGAACAGCAAAATCTAACTACTTCACAAAAAGCCTATATCTGCTCCAAATAAGACGAACTTTTGACAGCAAACCACTGAAGCGCATCAATAGATTATTAATGTATATGTCTCTGCCCGTGATTATGTCCGAATTTCTGGCAAGCTTGCCTACTTCTCCTCTTCAGCTATATTTGACATGTTCTTCCACATGACTAGCTGTTAACATTCACCAATCAAATAACTAGAACCTAGAATCTTTTAGATTCAGCATGCTAGTACCTTTGGGTCCACAGAACTGGAGTGGGATGCGATTCAGGCGGGGTCTCTTCGGTGTCGTCAATATCTGGGACGTTGGAGAAATCTGACGGGGTTCTGAATCTGTGGCACCATATTTCTCTCCATCTTCTCTTGATGAAGGAGAATGGTTCTGGAAATTAGGATGGATGCGCTCTTCGTCCTCCTCCTCCTCATCTAGCAATCCCAGATCTTGGACGCCCTCAGTTGCGACCGGCTGGGGACAAAAGCTGCCGCAGGCAATGGCAAGATTCGGATTTCTGCCGGAGAAAACGCAAGAACGAGACAGAGTATTCGCAAGACGAAGAGATACCTGAAGAGGAGATCCGTGAATGACTCCGCACTGAGATTCATCGTTGAATCCATTAGCAACCCTAGCGATCCAGGCGCGTGGATGGGGAGGGCGTGGTTCCTCCGCTCGATGCCGCTGGGTCTGATTCTCTATTCGAAATTTGAATTGTGGATGGGGATGGTCGGGGGAGTCTGGTCACGTGGTAGTGGACGGGGGGTAGGCGAGTACAGGCTACGCATCAAGCGCAGGTAGGATGCCAGATGCGATAGGACGTGCTTTTCCCTTCGTCCTGGCGGCTGGCGGCTGGAAACCCTAGCCGCCCCCAAGGGCCAATCTTCTAGCGCCGTTCTCCGGAGGCTCCCCCCCGCCGGCGACCTCGGTCGTCGGTAGTGAGGGGGGTCGCCGGATCCACGCATGTGGATCGTTTTTACTCTCGTAGTCTAGGTTTTCAGGCTGTTTATTGTCTTGGCTTCGGCGGCGACGATGACGGTGCTGAATAAAAATTCTTCGGATCCTTCCCTCATGAGGCCATCGGTTCTATGGTTGGGGATGGATTTAGAAACCAGTCTGTTCAACACAAGGATGGCGTGGCGGCGGCGGCATCCTCGTGGTGGACATGTGTCCTCGAGCTCCGCCGTTGCGACGGCGTTTGCTCCAGCGTCGGCGCGGAGCTTGGGTGGTAGTCCAGGAGCGGATGCAGATTGTGGTCTGCATCGACGACATCTAGAAGATAGAACTTGTGCTGGGTTTGTGGTTCGTGGATGGCAGGTACGGTTTCCTCCTTCGGCATATTAGTCGTGGTGGGATGCCAGATCTGGAGTTCGATGGCGTGTCCAGGGTGTTGCCCCGGTCTGATTCGTTCAACGGCAAGGGCTTCACTTTTGATGAACCACCTTGGAGGTCCGCAAAGCTGCATATCAGCGATGGAGCCGTGTCGAGCTCGGGTGAGGAGGTGATTCGTCATTATTTTCTTCGGTGGATGCTATGGTGGTGCCGGAGATAGGTGACGGATGTTGGTGTCAAGCTCAGAGATGTTCTACTATCTTTTCAGTTTTTTCATGTCGGTCTTTACGTGACTTGTACTTTGATCTTTATGATATGAATGAGACATGTATTACCATGCAAAAAAAAAAGATACGATAGGACGTGTATTCGCTTCATATGCGCTGAGAAAAATGGAAATAGGCAGAATCAGGTGGGTCCATGTGGGGCCTGCGGCGCTGATCCACAAGACGAGGGGATGGCGTTGATTCGAGTTGTGTGTCTAACCAGTTGGTAATGGCCATATTCGCGGGTAATTGGGTTAGCGCCCGGCGACTCATCTAGCATCGATGCCGGCCGAATTTCCAGATTCAGGAGCAAAACTACCAGGATTCTGACCCTGGCGCCTGCCTTGGCGTCGTGCGTTGTAAGGGCATCTCCAGCCGCGCCCCCAACAGGCCCTCCCCAGGTGATTTCGCCGCGCTGGCGTCGAAAAAAAAGCCCCAGTCGCGCCCCCAGAAGCCCGTTTTTCGCCGGCTCGGGCCAAAACTGGTGCCGGCGGACCCAGGCCAAACCCGACGCCCCGAGGGGCGCTTGGGGAGCCGGCACAAGCGAAAAAGGCGCGTGGGCCCGCACTGGAGGCGACCCGAGGGCCTTTTCCCGCCGTTTTGTTGCCGCTTTTCTCGCTTCTCTCCCGCTCGCTCGCCTTGCTCCCGCCATTCTCCGCCCCTTTCTCCCGCCAACCCCGCTCACATTCCGCCGCCATGCCGCCGAAGAAGTACTCCATGCCGCGCGCGGCGGCGACCGCGACAGGCGTCGTGACCCAACCGAAGCAGAGGAAGCTGAGGGCGCCGCCAACGAAGCCGCCGGGCCTGTCGAACGCCGAGTGGAGGGTGGAAGTTCAGCGGCGAGAAGCAGTCACCGCCGACAGGCGGAACAGGGCGATAGCCAAGAAGGCCCGCGACAATGCGGCGCGCGCGGCGGCGTCTTCCTCGTCTGTCGAGGCGGGGATGAATCCTCCCGTCGTCAGCCACGCCCACCAGTACGCGCCCTGGGGACAGCAAGGCGCCGGATCTCCATGGGGTCCTACGCGAAGAGAAGACCGAGGCGCGGTGGTCGGCGCTAATGAAGAACAACGCCATCAAACTCGACCTGCTCCGGACGAACGTCGCCGCGAAGAAGAGGAACACTGACATGGCTTTCCTGATGGGCGGGGCGGACATGCTCCAGAGCAACGACGAGAAGCTCAAGGCGTGGTACCTGGTGCAGCGCGGCCTCATCCTGAACGAGCTGCCGACGGCAACGCCCACGACGCCGACGACGCCCACGGCCGCACGGACGCCAAGCCTGAGCGAAGCCTCTACGTCGCCGCCCAGCAGTGTCGAAGCCGCGCCGACACAGCCCAACACCGAAGCAGCTCCGACACCGCCGAGCTCGCGCACGCCGACTCCGCCAACACCTGGGACCAACCCCGCCGAGTGAATGACCCCGCCGAGGCTGCGGCGCTCTGTTTTTTTGTAACGCCAGACTATGCCCGATCGCCGGACTTGCGGCGTCTTGAGAGCGGGAACGACCAAGTTTGAATCTACCGCGTCCTGGGGCCGGCGCGTGGGTGCGTGACTGGGAGTTAGCTCGCCCCCAGGGGCCGAGCTAGCGCCGGCACGCCCCCAGGATGCCGAATTTAAACGCCCTGGGGGGCCGAACGGCTGGAGATGCCCTAAATGCCCTCAGCAGCTATCCCGCAAGCTGGTAGCGTTTGCAGCCGGTGGACTGCGATCGCCAGGCCGCCGCGGGCCATAGCCCCTGTCAAGCCTGCCTTGCGGCCTTATGCAGTCCCCCATGCATGCATCTTGTCCTAGACGGCCAAATTTTGGTGACATCGTCCAGGAGATCAAGGCTACAGCAGCTAGCTTCTTTTCATGTTCATTTAGTCATGAGTATAGGACCTCCAATATGGAGGCCCATAATCTCGCAAAGTATGTTTTATCTTTAAGTTTTGACCGTCACACCTGGCTCGGCCAGACCGGCGATCTTGTTTTTGTACCCTTGAACATTAATCAGGAATAAAGCTTTGCGAGATTCTCAAAAAAAAAAAAATCTTGTCCTAGACGGCCACTGGATGCTCCCTCCGCAGTTTCTCGCGCAAGCAACCTCGGGCGCCGACGGACGGCGCGCTGCCGAATGGCGCCTTCCACTACTGCAAGTCTGCAACACGTACCGTGAATAATGTGGAGTACAATCTTACTTCCTAGCCATCTTATTCATATGAAAATTGTTGTATTAGGAACAACAAAATTACCATTCAGAGCACTCATTCTAGCTGATGCGGATGGATCCTGAAAACATATTTTAGAGCATCTGCACACAGTCCCTCTTATCTAGCCATCCATTCTTTGCATAAAGATCTGTGCATGTACATTTCTCTTTTTTCTTTCTCTCATATAGAGCATATATTTAATTTCAATTTAGATTTTTTTTCATCAAACATAAATATACAAAATAAGTTTTGTTTGATTAAAAAATTTATTCTGAGTATTTACGTTGGACGAAAAACTCTAAAAGTTTTATCACACATTTTAGTTAGTATGTTTTGCTGCGCTACAAAGTTTGAAGTTCAAGACATATGTTCTATATGAGAGAAACAAAAAAGAGAAAATTTCATGGACGAAGTTAGTTATCTCGCATAGATCTTAAAGCGACATTGAAGATTTCATGGACGAAGTTAGTTATCTCGCATAGATCTTATAGCTACATTACCGAAAAAGGCTTTCGCCCCGCTTTATAGATAAAGCAAACCGCCACAAGACAAACAACCCCAACAGGTTCAAACACACACACCCAAGTACCACAACAAAGTCATAAGGTTCTGCTGAGGGCACAACTCAACAAGCCCAAAGAAAAAGAAAAAGGAACCGGGCGAGACCCACGCAGGGGACCTAGTCAGGCTCCGGCGGAGGCGGCGGCGGCGGCGGCGAAAGGCGAACGGCCATCGAGCGGAGGTCGGCGATGAAGGCGGAGATGGCGTCGCGCTCCAGGAGACGGCTAAGCGGCCGCCAAAGCTGCAGGAAACCCGAGAATTTGTAGAGAGCGTCAGTAGCACGACGAAGAGGAGTACGCTCGATCACAAGCTTATTACGAACAGTCCAAAGAGTCCAGGCTAGGGCCCCAACCTCCAGCCACCTAATGTGGCGGGAGGACGAGGGGGACGCTTGGAGTTCAGCAAAAAGGTCGGGGAAGTTGGTGTGATTCCAACTTCCTCCGACAAGCTCGCGAAAACAGCTCCAGAGGAACTGGGCGGAGGCGCAAGCGAAGAAGATGTGGTTAGAGTCCTCGGGGACGGCACAGAGGGGGCAGAGACCAGAACCCGGGCCATTACGCTTGCGGACCTCCACACCGGAGGGGATCCGTCCCCGGATCCACTGCCACATGAAGATACGGATCTTCAGAGGGAGGCGGACGGACCAAACCATCGAGAGGGGGGGGGGGGGGCGGCGGAGGGGGCAATGGCCGCGTAGAGCGATTTGGTAGAGAACTGGCCAGACGGCTCCAAATGCCATCGAACACGGTCTTGGCCGCCGTCAACCAACGGCTCATGAAGAGCGACGCACTCAAGAGGCTCACGCCAGGCGGCGGATTCCGCAGGCCCAAATGGCCGACGGAAAGCGAGGCGCCCTAAATCAAATAGGGCCCTATCAACAGAGATCATGGGGTCGACCGAGATAGCAAAGAGAATGGGGAAGCGAGTCGCAAAGGGGGCGTCACCGGCCCAACGGTCATACCAGAATAACGTCGAGCGGCCAGATCCTACCGAGATAGAGGTACCAATGCGGAGCACATGGAGGAGCTGGACAAGGGACTGCCAGAACTGAGAACCGCCCGACTTCTGGCAGAAGGCAAGGGGTTGGCCGCGCAGGTATTTATTCCGGATAATGTCCAGCCAGAGGCCCCCATGACCCTGCGAGATGCGCCACAGCCATCGGGATAGGAGGGCAATATTCATCCGTTTGGAGCACATGATCCCCAAACCCCCCTGCTCCCTAGGCTTGCAGATGTCAGGCCAGCTGACCATGTGATACTTCTGCTTGCCTTGCTCCCCAGCCCAATAGAAGCGGGACTGGATTTTGGCGATCTCCTTATGAAGAGATTCGTGAAGGCTGTAGAAACTCATAAGAAATAAGAGGAGACTGGAGAGGGAGGAGTTGATAAGAATAGTCCTGGCCGCCTTGGACAGCCACCTCCCCTGCCAAGGCTCGCATCTAGTCTGGAGCTTGGTCACGGAGGGGCGAAGATCGGCGGCCAAGAGGCGCGAGTGGCTGATGGGGGTCCCCAGATAGGTAGTGGGAAACGAGCCCAAGCGGCAATTGAGTCTATTGGCAATGGCCACTGACTCCTCGGGAGAGTATCCCATTACCATAACATCACTCTTATCAAAGTTGATCTTGAGGCCCGACACCTGCTGAAAGCAAAGGAGGAGGAATTTGAGATTGGCGATGTCCATCTCCGAGCCTTCGACTATGATGATCGTGTCATCGGCATACTGGAGGATGGAAATCCCCGCGTCCCCGGAGAGATGGGGGGCGATGCCTCGGAGGTGGCCCGCAGCTTTCGCCTTACCTAGAATAGAAGCCAAAGCGTCCACGACCATATTGAAGAGGAACGGGGAGAAGGGGTCGCCTTGGCGCACCCCACAAAGGGTAGGGAAGAAGGGGCCAATTTCGCCATTAATATTGACCGCCGTGCGACCGCAAGAAACCATTTGCATGACTCTCGTGATCCACCGGTCGTCAAAGCCCTTGCGCAAAAGGACTTCCCGAAGGAAGGGCCAGCTAACCGTGTCATAAGCTTTGTGAAAATCGATCTTCAGAAAGACCGCCTTTAGGTGTTTGACCCGGACTTCATGAAGAACCTCGTGCAGGACCAAGACCCCATCAAGGATGAACCGGCCCTTAATGAACGCCGACTGATTAGGGTGAGTGATCCGGTCGGCAAGCAGGGTCACCCTATTGGCGTACCCTTTGGCCAAGATCCGGAAGATCACATTGATGACCGTAATCGGGCGGAACTGGCGGATGTCTGTCGCCCCAGGGACCTTGGGGATGAGGGAGATGGTCCCAAAGTTGAGGCGGCCAAGGTCGATCGAGCCCACGAAGAATTCCCCGAAGATGGCCAAGATCTCGGGTTTGACCACGCTCCAGAAGGTTTGGAAGAAGAGAACCGGGAGGCCGTCCGGGCCCGGCGCCGAGGAGGGATTCATACCCTTGATAGCCTCCCAGACCTCTTGTTCAGAGAAGAGGGCCGTCAAGGAAGCATTGTCTTCGTCAGAGACTAGACGGTCGCCGGTCCAGCAGTCAAAGGCAAGAGAGAGGCCGCTCCGAGGAGCGGGGGAGAAGAGGGAGCGATAGAAACCATCAACATGGGAGCGGATATCTCGGGGATCCCGAAGGAGAGTGGCTCCCTCCCAAAGGCAGGAGATGGTGTTGCGTCTACGGCGCCCATTGGCGATCGCCTGGAAGTAGGCCGTATTCGCATCCCCCTTCAAGACCCAACGCTGGGCGCCCCGAATACGCCAATAGGCCTCCTCATCAGAATAGATCACGGAGAGGTGGTCCTCGAGGTCATAACGGGACAGCCACTCGTCTGGAGAGAGACCGACCGCGTCAGCCCTGAAGTCGAGGGCCTGGATCGCCGTCATTGAAGAGCCAGATAGCCAGGGCTTGGGTACAGGTCCTCTAAAAATCTGCGTCCGGATGGATCCACATATGTGGACGCAAGGCCTTGCGCAAGCCGGGAGGAGGGACAATCAACTGGCGAATGGCGGAGATCTTGCCGCCGCCGGCGGCCTGCATGCTGCGATTTTTGGCGGCGTCGGGAGGTGGTCATGCGGCGTCGGGACGGCGGAGTTTGGCGATGGAGGCCCTTAGAGTATCTTCGGTTGTTGCCCCCCCCCCCCCCCGAAAAAAATAATATGAGACCAGGTCTCATATAAACCAGGTGAGACCCATCCTGATGGATGACATGTGTCATTCACAAATCACAAAGCATCTAATCTCTCCTCTCCTAATTTCAGGTAAGGGATGGGGTAGATGCTTTGTGATTTGTGAATGACACGTGTCATTCATCAGGATGGGTCTCACCTGCTAATCCGTGAGACCTGGTCTCATAGAATCCCCCCCCCCCCCCCGGCGGCTCGTAAAATCGTCGCCTGGGGCGAACCGGCGCTAAAATCGGCCTAGGGGTTTTCGGGTTCCTGGTGGCCGCCCCAGGGGGCGTCCCCGGAAGGCGTCTTTAATATTTTTTGAAAAGGAATTCGGCAAACGGGACAAAGATTTGGCTAAAATTCGGCAAACATGATATTGCAAACGGGACAAAGATTCGGCTAAAATTCGGCAAACATGAAATCACTTAGGCGCAATAGTTTTTTACATACAACACTGAAATACTTAAAAAAAACAAAGTCCACAACTACAGGCCCAAGAACGCGCTGAGCGCGGCGAAGTCGCCGCCGTCGCTGTTGTCCTCGTCGTCCTTCTCCTCCTTCACGCGGCGGCCCCTGCTGGACCCTTGCCCCGGGTCGCCTTGGCGGACCGTTGGCGATGCATCATCGTCGCTGTCGTCGTCATGCCTCCCTCGTCGCGGCTACGGCGCCGAGTAGCGAACTTCTCAAAGGCGCGACGCTCGGCGGCTGTGGGCGGTGTGTGGTCACAGGCGATGGGGAGGCGCTGCTTTATAGCGGCCGGGATGTGGGCGTCGTGTATACGCGTGGCGGGAGGGGGCGTCGCCGTGCCACCCGTGAGGAATCAATGGAAGGCTGACCGACGGCAACCGAGGGTGTTGTGAGGACGACGAGGCGAGTGTCGTTGACTCGGCAGGCCCGCAGTTCTTTCGCGCCAAAATCGCTAGCCCCGGCTCCCCCAGCGCGCCGGGTTCGGTCTGGGTCCACCGGCACAAATTTCTGCCCATACCGGCGAAAAACAGGCTCATGGGGAAGCGACTGGGCCGATTTTTGGGCGCCGACGCTGAAAAATCGCCTTGGGGGGCTGTTGGGGGCGCGGCTGGAGATGCTCTTAGTAGCGTTTGCTGTGATTGTTGTAGTTACTTAGACGAATCATAAGTTACTAATATTTCCTTCGGCAATAATTTTGCAGATCATTTTTGACCATTGGACCAAACTAATATAACAACATTTAGAATACTAAAGTAGTGATCTAAATGCTCTTGTATTAGTTTACGGAGGGAGTACTACCATAAAAAAAATCTCTTATTTTTTGCCTCTGTAACTTCCATTTTTCTTCTTTTCAGGTGAAGATGCGGATAGAAGTGATTAAGAAAGAACTGGATGAGATACGGCTCGAGTCTTGTATTTTCAAGCAGGCCAGGGATTCCAGTATCCAGCAAGCTATTCATGTGCCAGCTGAAGGAACAACAGCAGATTCTGATGGAGCAAGGGATGCAGAGAAACAGATGGTGATGGATAAGCTATCAGCTGCTAGGAGCGGCATCACACAATCAGGACAAGAGGTGCCCTTAATTTTTCCCATCTTTGGCCCCCCGGGCATAGGCAAGACAACCATGGCAAAACTGGTGTTCAGTGATGACAAGTTTCGAGAACATCTTCGCGCATGGATTGATGTCTCGCAGGAATTCAGCTTATGTAAAATAGGCAAGTCAATAATCTCTCAGGTATCAAGCCCGAGAGTAGAAGATATAGGCCCTGGCGGTGGAGGTGCCTCAAGCAATGAGACGGAATGTATGAGTATAACGAAGCACCTTCATCAGGAGCTTCTGCTTCACAGTGGCAGGAAAGACCTGCTTGTTGTCCTAGATGACCAATGGGAGGACGACCCCACTCAACTCGAGAGCCTAAGGCGTATGCTTACTGTAGGTGACGAGCAGGGCAGCATCAAGGTAACCGTCATCGTAACATGCGACCAAGGCATCGCGAGGAAATTCTGTACTACGGGCGTGGAGCCGTACAAGCTGAATCCGCTGAGCCCACACATGTGCTGGACAATAATCAAGCGAGAAAGCTGCTTCAAAGTTAGACACGGGCCAGAGAAAAAAGTGTGGGAGCAGATAGGAAGGGAGATCGCAAGCAAGTGCGGGGGTGTACCTTTGACAGCTCGAGTGCTTGGAGCTACGCTGCGGGGCAGAGATGTTGCAGGATGGAGAGAGGTGAGCAGGCAACAGAGTGCTGTCATGTATGTTTCTCCAGCGGCCTTGGAGCTGGGCTTCAGACGCATGCCGCCAAATCTGAAGTTGTGCCTTGCCTATGCGGCCATCTTCGCAAAGGGCCACACCATAGTCAAACATGACCTCATTCATCAATGGATCGCGCTCCATCTTATTGACGGGCCACCCGACAATGTCTCTACAGCAAAGCGTGCAGAAGAGTATATCATGAGGCTTATGGACATATCATTCCTTCAGCCTGCAAAATCTGCTTCGGTCAGTTACTACTACATGCTTGTTATAGATCCATCTTATTTAAGGTTATCGAACTTGTACTACCTCCGTAAATAAATATAAGAGCGTTTTGATCACTACTTTAGTGATCAAAACGCTCTTATATTTATTTACAGAGGGAGTAGTAAATTATTTCCAAATTAAACATCCAACGAAAAGATGTTATATCTAATCTGATTGTCTGTCTGTCTGTCTGTAATATGAACCTTAATAATTATTTATGTCCTCTTTGTTTGCAGGCTAGTGGAAAGGATGAGGAGGCAGATGATGTTATGCCTCTCACACAGGCCAGTTCCAAGGATGGTAAAGGAGCAACCCTCTTCACTATGCCTGACAACGTGCATGACTTCGTGAAATCAGTCATGGGTGACGAACTGATTGCTAATGTTGGGTTACATGACATCAATGAATTTTGCCGCTATGCACTGCTCACAGATTTGGTCATCAAAAGATTGAAGTACAGTACATTGCCTGCCCAGTTAAGGGCGCTACGCTGTGTGGCAAAATGGAGCTCAGTGATGACACCTTCTCATTTGCTAGGTGTCTGCGTGTGTTGGAACTAAAGGAGAGCTCCATGCAGAAGCTACCTGATTCCATCTGTCAACTAAGGCACCTGGGGTATCTGAATTTATCAGGCTGCTCGGGGCTGGTAACTCTGCCAGAGTCATTTGGAGTTCTACTAAATCTTTTCCACGTCAATCTATCTGGCTGCTGTGGACTATCCAAACTGCCGGAGTCATTCAGAAGGCTCAAAAGATTGGTGCATCTGGACCTATCCTTCTCGTCTTGCTTTCAAGGGATCGGGGAAATTCTTGGCGCTCTTACAAATATCCAGCATTTGAACTTGTCCAATCCTTCCTGCTACCTGCCTGAGCACCGGCCCCATCTGCAGGGGCTAAAACTTGACATTTGCAAGCTCACAAAACTGGTGTATTTGAACTTATCAATGTTCCTGAATCCAATCTTCTGCTATATGTCACAAGAGGAACAACGCGAATACATTGGGACATGTATCAGTGGCCTTTCTAGCCTGGAGCATCTGGACTTGTCTCATAACATATTTCTTCGTCATCTACCTGAAAATCTTGATGACCTCAACAAGCTGCATACATTGGACCTCTCGGGCTGCATCAGGCTCTTTCCAATGTTTAGTGTAGTCAAAAGAGCTGGTATATTGAACTCCCTCAGTTTGTTAGTTGTGCGGAAATGCCGGAGTCTCTTTGTGGTCCGCACTGATGATGGAGCACACAACAACAACAACAACAACAACAACAACCTTGTTCAGCTAGATGATGGAGCACATAACAACAACAACCTTGTTCAGCTGGAAGGTGTAGACTGCAAAGAGCTGGAGATCGTCTGTCTTGAGAAGATCAAGTCAGCAGAGGAAGCACGGAGAATAAAATTGGCAGACAAGGGGAGGCTACGGATGCTGAATATGCGTTGGACGCTGGGTTGCCACGGAGCTGTGGAGCAGAGCAATGATATCCTCGGAGAACTAGTGCCACCAAAAAATCTGGAACGCCTTGAGCTGCATGGTTATATTGGCACATGCTTTCCACCCTGGATCTTAAGGATGTCTTTTCACCTCCCTAATCTCGTAGAGGTTACCATGGAGGACATCCCTAATTGTCGTTTCCTGCCACCACTTGGTTCATTACCGAAACTGAAACATCTAGTGCTTAGAAGGATGCCTGGCATCATAAGAATCGACGCTGCTGAACAAGTCAGCGGTGACACGGAGGTGTTCCATCAACTCTCCAAGTTTACGATAGATGACATGCAAAGCTTACAAGAGTTGAACACCACATGCAGCATTGATGATGATGATGATGATGATGAGTCTATGCCTCATATTGATGAACTGGTTATCCGGAAATGTTCCAAGTTGAGCTTTGGAACTCTCCTGCCTAGAGCACGGAGGTTGCATATATCAGATTGCGACCAGCTGATGGTTACAGTGCTTGTGGAATGCCCTTTTACTCCAATAACTGAACTCGTGGTCGAAAGCTGTGAAGTGCCTATTGATGACTGGAGTTTGCTTTGCCATCTCGATGGCCTCCAGACATTGTCTTTTTTTCATTGCCACAACATGACCGAGCTACCGAATGACTTGGGTGGCCTTCTCTCTCTCCGGGAACTGAACATCGTGTCATGCAAAAACCTCAAGCATATACCCGATAGCATGCAACACCTCACCTCCCTTCAGTCAATCCATTTCTCTGACTGTGAGAGCATCACAGGACTCCCAGATTGGTTCAAACGCCTCACCTCTCTCCAGATTCTTGTCATCAGAGGATGCCATGCCATTGAGTCTTTGCCGGTAGGCATACAAGAACTCAGCAACCTCAAGGATCCGCTTATTTCTGACTGTCCAAAATTGGAGCAGTGGCGTGAGTCTAAGGAGAAGGAAAAACTTGCTGACAACCGACCAGTTCACACGAGAGTATGTACGCTCGTCCACATATTCAATTGCTTCCAGTGGTTACCGATTCTCCCTATTTTTACTCTGCTGTTTAGAATATTTTCCTCGGTTCATGCTTCTTATTTTGATACATCCGGTGCAATGTTGATTATTTCCCTAGAAATAAGATAGCCATCAGTGATCTGAGCTATTGTTTCTATTTGAAGTGTAGTTCATCTTGTTAATTTTGTGTGAAAAACTCATCTTGTTAATTCATTCTGCAGAGTATGAAGAGAATGGTAGCTGGAGTAACAAGGTTAGGCCAAGCAAACACCGGAACGGACCAATAAAAGTGAACCATCCATCAAGGTTATCCATTTCGAAATAATATAGCCATTTATTGATCTGATCTGGGGTTGTTGCTATTCGAAGTGTAGTTCACCTTGTTAATTCTTTTGTGAGGAATTCACCTTGTTAATTCATTCTACAGCAGGGTAGATGGAACTCGCAAGGCAAGCCACGGAAACACTGGTAGAGACAGATGAAAATGAGCCATCCATCGAGGTTAGCCATCTTTTCGGTGCAATGTTGCTTATTGCTCTAGAACTAAGATATCCACCATTGTCTAAGCTGGAATTTCTGTTATTCAAACTCCTGTTCACCTTGTTAATTCATTCTGCAGAGTCTGGAGAGTGAGCTAGCTGAACCAAGGCAAATCAGGCCAACAAACTCCTTTTAAGGTAGGCACTGATGAATATGAGCCATGCCTTGAGATTAACCAAGGGCCCAGATCCACCAATAGTCCAATAACAGCAAGAAATGTACAACACGTCTTAGGTTTTGTGACGAAGTTGTAACTTAATTGTAATTTCTCTTAATAAGAAAATGGTATATGTACTAAAAACATTAATGCAAATATATAACATTCTATATGGGCTTGGAATAATTCAATTTATATGAAGAAATCATATACGATGCTCATATATTGGTTTGAATATTTTATTGAGATGAAAAGTTATTAATATCAATAATATATAACAAAAGTGTTCACCTTGTTAATTCATTTTGTAGAATCTGGAGATGGAGATAGATGAAGCAGCAAGGCAAAGCAGGGAGAAGGCTGAAAGGGAAACACTACTAACCTCGAGGACCACATGACACATGTGGTAAGCTGTCCAAAATTGAGTTCAAGGAACTGATGAATATGACTCATCCATCGAGCTTATCCAACGCCAGATAAACCAATACTAGCAAACAAAATTAGTACGTATTTTTTTTAGTTAAGGGAGAAAATGGGCAGACAAGTATTGCAGGCCCAAGGTCATAATCAGCAGAAAATGGCTAGTGGGCAAGGTGGTTGATGAGGCAGTAGGAGAATCACCGTCTTAATTGTGCGGCGGCGTGGGGCAGGCTGAGCAGGCTGTCTCATGCCTGGAATTTCTTGCCGTCATACGAACGGTGGCCACGGGGTGCACTCTTCCGCTTGTGTGAACCCGTCAGGCCGAGTAGACTTGCAGTTCCAGAAGACCAATGCTGTCGTACCAAATTCTCTACACTTTTCTGGCTCATATTGCCCCTGTTCCGTGCAGGACTTGTAATCCCAATTGTCTAGCTAGCACAAGTAGTTGGTCTAGTTTACGTGGGACGACGAATTCCTTCTTCGAAATGTTTAATTTCTTTATCATGTGCTTTAGTGTTGGTAGAGTTCGTGTTGAGTGGTAACCTGAAGTGCGTTTTTATACTTTGTGATGTAATGGTTTGAGATTTCTGGGGCCTCAACCTGGCATATTTCAAGTTGCTGTTTTGCATAATGGACATCCCTCAATCTGGGACTGCATGGTGTCCTTGCTTACCATTTTGTCTGGAGCAAAATGCCTCTGACAGAATTCATTTAATTGGCTCTTAAGTCATACTCGTCTTCCCAGGCTTGGAACATTGGAAAGACATCTTGTCAGATCCTAGCAACGTATCGAGGTAGGTTTGAGTAGAAATCGAAGTATAGTAGCAGTATATGGAGCTATCAAGGCCAGATCAAAGGCTGATTTCACATACAAGTGTAATATCTATATGTTTATACCATAGTTTGACATAGCCGCTATAGCCTTTTTAGCATCGTGCCACTAAATGGTCTCGTATATTAACAGCAGAACATGTCGCAACATGCATACGGTGTCGAAAGTCATTCAAACCAGGCATCATGCCATGCCCACTTTCTTGCAAAAGTTGGGGCCAGTCGTGATATTTCCAAAAAAAATGCCATGTTCAATGGATTGGAGAGTGTTCAAATAGGCCAGAATTTCTCGACATCCATTTTTTCCATGGTCTTGTATGACCATTCAAGGAACCATGCCAAATTGTTTGAGTTGTTGCCAAGTTTTGCAATTTTTGGAGTTTTCTCCGCGAAAAAAGGTGATTAATGGCAGAACGTGTCACAACATGCATACGGTGTCGGGAATCATTCAAACCAGGCATGGATGCCAAAAATGGGCGTGCCGACTTGCTTGCAAAAGTTGGGGCATGTCCTGAGATCTACAAAGAAATACCATGTTCAATGGAGAGTGTTCGAATAGGCCAGAATGCTATGTTTGGGAGCACCTCATTTCTCGACATCCCTTAAATGGCCCCATTTTTTCATGGCCTTGTATGACCAATTTAAGGCACCATGCCAAATTGTTTGGGTTTTCGCCCAGTTTTGCATTTTTTGAAGTTTTCTTAGTTAAGAAAGCCGAGAAATGACCGGATGTGTCACCACTTGCATACGGTATCAGGCATATGCCTACCATGAGTATGCCTACCTTCTTGCAAAAGTGGGGTTCATTTTAAGAATGTCCAAAACTAGACTATATTCAACGGAGGGTGTTCAGATAGGCCAGAAGGGTCCGTTTGAAAGCTCGTTGTTTTTGGACATCCGTTAAATGACCCCAAATATTTTCAACCAGATTCTATGAGCTAACTATTTCTAGAAATTTTGTCAACAATTTTGGAATTTCAAAGTGCGTACGAAGATTTTATGAATTTGAACAATTATTCCAAAATTGATAACAAATTACGAAAAGAATGATGAATATTTCGAACAAAAATTGCAAAGCATAAAAAATTATCAAATTTTTTGAAACCCATACATTTTTCAAATTTGTGAACAAAATATTGGAAAACTAGACCGTTTTACGAAATTCTGCTAAACAATATTTGAAAACAAGAACACTTTATGTTATGCCAAACATTTTTTCCAAATTTTTGAACAAGTTTTACAAAGAATAATAAAGTTCAAAGTAGACAAACAAATTAACAAAAAGAGAATTGCAATGAAAAAATGCTTAGGCCCTAGAAAATAAGAAACGTTTTCAGAAAATGTTAGTAAATTTGAAAAATTATTCGTAAATTTTTTAAAATGTTTGTGTTTTTAAGTAATGCTCGCAAATTTGAAAAGTGTTTGCATTTTTTAATTGTTCAGAAATTTAACTATTTTTCAAGTTTTCTATAAAATGTTCACAAATTTGAAAAATTATTTGTCTTTTCAAAAAAATGTCTGCAGTTTCAGATTTTTTTTACAATGCTGAAATACTGTTCTTAAAATTTGAAAAAACACAAAATCAATGTGTTATTCACAAAAACGGTTCAGAAATTTGAAAAAAATTCGCGTTTCGGAAAGAAGTTCAAATTTTGAAAAAAAACATGTTTTAAAAAATCAAAAAGATGAAAGAATGCATGTGATTTTTTTAGCTATAAAAAATACTTTAGCTAGAATGTCCGCCCGGTTGTACAGTACCAAATTTTATCTGCTACAGTACTTCTGATAAAAAAAAATCCTAAAGTACGTCCATTCTAGGTGATAAAGAACTTCGCTACATATGCCTTTCGAAAACGTGATGGTCCTGCTGGCTATTAGCAATTTAACAACCCCTGGAGGTCCTGTGTTAGGCACACTGTTTTTTTGGATTTCCAATCCATGCTACAGTATATACTCACTAATGGGCCGGCCCAAGGTGGACATAGAACGTGACAGATCTCCGTGACGTATTTTCTATAAGGACCATCCTACCCTTTATTATGAAGGGGTATGGACAGACGTCGTCTGTTGATATGTTCAGCGGTTGTACTGAAGAAGAAGTGTTGCGTTATTGAGATACAGATCTCCATGACGTATTTTCTATAAAGATCATCCTACCCTTTATTATGAAGGAGTATGGACAGATCTTGTCTGTTGATGTGTTTAGCGGTCGTACCAAAGAAGAAGTGTAGCGTCATCGAGGTACTACATGGCCAATGTTTGTCATACTCTCGTGTGGATCCTCCCTCCGAATTTGTAGACGCTTTGCAATATGTATTACTGGCTATCTTATACATACTCACCTGGCATTTTTTAAAAATTTCAATTACTTTTACTAAATTTGTTGTGGTTGTTTTCCCTTTTAATTTTTTTTATTTTTTTCTTTTGAATATATGTGTTTAGCTATAGGACAAAACAAAAAAATCCACCGAAGATCACAAAATCAACGTGTCGATAGGATCACGTCATTGAGATACCGCCAGTGTTTGTCATACTCTCATGTGGATCCTCCCTCCAAATTTCTAGACGCTTTGCATGGGCTATCTTATACATAGCCATCTATATATCCAAGCACTACCAAAAAACACCTATATATAGTTCTAACCCTATCTATGTATATATATGTACCAATGCAGGAGTGAGTGAGGGAGGGATGCAGGGAGATCAGGGTGGCCGGGAGGGAGGGAGGGAGAGGGGTGCGAGGGAGGGAGGAGGGAGGGATGGAGGGAGAGGGTCGGGAGGGAGGAAGGGAGGAGGGAGGGATGGAGGGAGAGGGGTGTGGGAGGGAGGGACATACCGGGGGTGGCAGCGGGCGGCGACAGAGCATGGCAATGCGGCAGGCGGCGCGGCAGGCCGAGATGGAGAGGATAGTGGAGAGGGAGAGTGACGAGGGCCGTGAGCGGGGGAGAAGATAAGGCGGGCTTAGCAGCAGCGCGGGGAAATAGCCAGCACTGCTGCTAAGCCACTTAGTTGTAGCGCTGGTAATGGACCACCGCTGCTGCTAAGTGTGGCCAAGGAGCTAGGCCCATGCTGGCCACAGTAGCAGCGCATGTGTGAAACTCGTCTCTACTGCTAATGGGTTTAGCAGTAGCGCGGGAGCCACACCGATGCTACTACTGCAGCCAGCCCAGGAGTAAAGGTGGGGCCCGCTTAGCAGTAGTGCCTTCCATGCTTCTCTGCGTTGCTGCTACATTATACCGGCAGCGCTGGCTAGCCCCAGGCGCTACTGCTATTTAGGAGTAGCGCGCCCTGTTTCCCCGCGCTGCTGTTAAGCCTCTTTCTATAAGAATTTTCCTAGTAGTTTTGGCAATTAAGCACAAGTTCATAATTTTGGAATTAATCATCCCAGCCCCCCTACCTCTTTAGGCGAGCAAATGTTATCCCACTTACCATGTGGTACCTTTCTTTGCCCATCCCCTTTACCCAAAAAAATCTGAATCGCACCCTATCTAGTTTTTCATGTAACCCATATTGAAGAAGGTAGGCATTAGAAGGTATTTAACTGTTATGGCCCCAAGCTCACAGTTCATCTTGCGGATTTTTTATGAACATCAATGTATCATCCGTGTTTTGGAGATGGGTTAGGCCACCCTTCATGATCCTGTTAATCCATGTTACTGGAGACTGAAGTTTTTTAGCAGGAATTACTTGGGTTTGGAAGCTGCCTTCAATCGTTGCTGTTGGATATTAAAATTAGCTAGCAGTGCATTTTCTTTTAAGTCATGTAACTCACTCTTTACAAAAAAAAAACTTATAGCGCTTTCTAGATGTGCTCGGGATGTTTTGATATTAGCTTTGCTTTTTCAAATCAGATTTGATTGTTGGAAATCTGTATTGTCATGTAAACTATTGCTATTTTTTAAGGAATATAGTTTGGTTGTCTTGCTGTAAGTTGTGTTGTATCAAGAAAATAGGCTGTACAAAAAGTGGGGCTAATGGGTTGGACTAAAAAAACAGGGCAGGACAAAGATAAACAACTAATCGGTTGGACTGTACACCAAAATTATTGGGCCAAATCCCTAATTGGGGTGGTTACAACATGGGCCATGTTCCTCTCCACGTCAGATCCACGTAGACGACTTGTTGGGTCCACCGTTGCATCCACGTCATGTAAATCGGTGACGGTTTGCTCCATCACAGCCTAATTTGGGCTTGGCGGGCCTGGTGTAGATCCATGACGGACAAGAGCTGTCATGGCAGGTGCGATGTCAAATTATGACGCGATATACATGACGGATCTCAATTCCGCCATGGATTTGGACGCATGACAGATTTTGGCTGATCTGTGACGGACGAGGATTGTCATGTATTAACAAGTTTCTTGTAGTGTAATGCATGAGTTTAATTGGGGTAGTTTTGTAAACTACGAAATACATTCCTCCACTCATGAAATGCCTTGGTTGATGAGATTTCATATTTGAGCCCTATAAACCGGAAAGGAGGGAGTACATTTGGTTCTTCTATATTTATAAGTACCCCAAGGCGAAGGCACCGGGGCATGGCGAGGGCCTATGGCAATGGTGTTCCGAAGTTTTCAGGACAGACTACAAGCAGTTCATGTAATTTTTGGAGCAAATTATTTTACGTTGTCTATTTATTTTTGTTTTGATGAAGTTATAAGACTCGATATCTCTCCTTTTTTTAGGACATTTGCAGGCGGCCTGGCAGGAGATATCTTAATTGCTTGAATTTGGAGAATGACATCTTTCGGTTTCTTCTAATTTACTTCAAATCTTTTTGAGAAGTGTTCATGTGTTCTATCTCCTTGTAAAAATGTTACCTAAAAGATCACAACACTTGTGTGGTTTGTTGGATCTTGTATTTCCCATATATAATGACTTTTGTGGTGTGAAATACATTGGCGCAGAAATTTTTTGTAACCATATTATAGCCATCAAGGCCCATCGTACCCGGCTTGCACTAGGGCCGGCCCTGCATCCAACTAATCCATAATGGATCGAAACCTTTTTATGCATGTTGTCCTCCAAGATTTCCCATCGGACCTTATCATATGCCTTTCTGAATTCTATCTTTGAGATAAAGACAACTTATTTATTGTTGCTAATCTCGTGTAAAACCCCATAAGGACCATAATCCCGTCCAATATGCTTCTCCCATGAATGGAAGCCGTTTGGTTAGTATCAATCACCCGGTTGCCCACCGGCACGAGGTGGTTTGTCTAACCTTTTGCAAACAAGCGAACGCTCACATTTGTTAGAGTAATTGGTCAGAATTGTCAAATATTATTGGCCGCTTCCACTTTTGGTAAAAGAGAGAGCACCCCGCAGGTTAACCGCCTCACATTGATCAACCCTAGAGTAAAGTCGGTTACCAGATATGAAGTGTGATCATATGATGTTCCATATAGAGTTAAATACACTAGAGGTGCCTCAACTTGTTCTGCATGGTCAGTTTAGTGCCTAAAGTTGCAAAATACACGAAACTGGTGCTTAAACTTGTCTGGCTGTACAAATACGGTGCCTCCGTCCGTATGCAGACGTTTATTTTGCAGAAACCTCCTCATATTCTACATAATTACATAAAAAAGACCTCAAATATAACGTATGGTAGCGAGAACTAACATGGAAAAATATCAACGGGAAGGGGTTTTGAACCTAGCTCCTCCGGGATAACTACCGCATGATCTGGTCAGCCGGCTGAAATATGCCATGCGTACACCACTTAGCTAGAAAGCTATACAGATACTTTTCACCTATCGCTCAACAATTTTCCTAATGCATTATCTATCAGTTTTATTTTTATTTTGTCCAAGTTCTTGTTTTCGTTTCATGACACATAATTTTTCACATGCAAAAACTACAACATCCAATTATTCTGTATTTTAAATCCTTTTTTTGTTTTCATTATTGTATACTTTGAAGAGGTAGGCATGAACTTTTTCTAAATTTATGGGGCTTTAAATAGTTGAACCTATATTAGAAATTGTTTTATAAATTTATGTATGTTCATTCTGGACAACAAGCACACACAATCATTGTTTATCTTCATTGTATTTCTAAAATAACCAATTATTAACAAATTGACAACATCGTATTTGTAAACTATTCAACATGTATTAAAACATATTGTGTTGAACTTTTAATACAATTATTTAACATGTTACAGCATAAATTTTTAATACACATTGAGTTTGTTTAATACACATTTTGAATTTTTTAATGTAACACAGACATTTTTGAAACACACGTTACAATTTTTTAATACAAATGAAACATTTTTCCAAAAACGTGATGAAATTTTTTCAAATGCACTAATACTTTCTTTAAGTTTATGGCAGTTTTAATTTATTATTACAACATCGGATCCATATTTATTGACGCAAGTTTAGTACAGAGTTAGTACAACTTAAAAAAAAATTACACTTTGGTGTGTGCATCTGCAAAAAAAATCAGAATTTTTTAGCTGTAAAAATGCATTTCTTTCAACTTCAAAGCAAGCGACACAATGTGCCCATGCTTAAATACTACCTTTCGCATAGCAATGCAATATATATAGTTCGACCTCGTTAATTTTAGATGAGTAGAGTATGTCCTTGTAGACAACCTGGGAGTGCACTACAATCTTCTATCGCGAGGTCTCACGATCAATCCTGCCTCACACAATGTTTTCTCTAATTTTTCACGTTTACATACGTGATTAAATAAAACATGAGGGGGTTTTCTAAAAAAATTCTTATGCGCCGGCCACCTAGCGGATTCCCCACTCTCAGCCACTTACAAGTGGGCCACTGCCGCATTGGCATGCCACATGGGCTAGACGTATGTCTAGATACGGATGGAGGCACCGTATTTGCACAACCAGACAAGTTCGAGCACCAATTTCATGTATTTTGCAACTTTAGGCACTAAACTGACCGTTCATGACAAGTTGAGGCACCTCCAGTGTATTTAACTCTTCCATATATGTATTGAAGTCTTTCATTTTAGAATTTTGTGAAACTGCAAATGATTTTTGCCAATTTGCGCATGTACTTGTTCTGCTACCATCCACTAAAAACATGAAAACACAGAAGAGAGTCGTCTTCGTTACTGGAGTGCACATATTGACAACTAAGTTGATCTTAGAACCGCTGGGGTAAAAAAAGCTCTCGACACTCAACAACCACACGACCAAGCGTAACGCAACAATGTTACTGCATAACTGGTACAACTTATACGTTGTTGAATGCATAGTAGCGTATGAGTGGTTCGCATGCGGCGAAAGTGCAAAAAAAAAAAAATTCCCTCGTTGGCCCTGGAGTTAAAAGTGTGCCATTGATGGGGATGTTTTTTCAAACACTCCGGTGGCAAAACGTGCCATAAATAGTTGTACGTACCCTTGCTCGATGGTCCAAGGCTGACTTTGTCTTCTCTTCATGTATGCATATATAGGAGTGTAAGATTCCATGGCAGGGCAAAACAGACTTTGTCATGCTTTGCAAACCTTAAAAAAATAGGCTTCAACCATGTATTGGCATTTACACGTTGAGTGACTCAACTAATCCATGACCGGTTTCTGATGTGCCTTCGTCAATTTAACATTGGTACTATGGAAAACAAGATGGTTGCGACCTATTTCACGCAGATGGTGTGAAAAGGGTGTTGATGACCTTATAAAAAGGCTTGGTTTTGCGAGGATAGTTCACCTGTGGCTATGAGGTCCGTTTGTATGATCGATTGAATAGTACTACATTTTCGAGCCAAGTATACAATTGAAAGGTAGTGTAACCAAGATGATGTATTAGTAGAAAACTGAATAAGCACATTTATGAACTGTTCCAAGTATATGTGGAGCTCAAATTCTCACTCTAGATGTGGCATATGCGGAACCACCACCCCAACCAGTCAGACACGGTGTAGGCATGATACCACCCGTTGTGATATTAGGTAGTATCCTGGGGGCCGGCATACCCCATTGTGTATGAGGGCATGTACAGCAGAGGGCTGATATAGCAACAAAATATCGAGTGCGGCGTTTCGGTGCCCGGGTGCATCTGCACCCGTTCAAAAAAAAATTCGTAAAAAATTCAGAAAACTTCAAAAAATTCCGAAAAAAATTGAGGTGGTGGAAAATTTGATGCGTGAGGTGCGCCCCAATTTTGAAAACATTTGGACTTATGTGCAGCTCTCAGCAAAAAAGACAAATCAGACCAAAACAGTGTATGAACAGTACACATTTTTACAGTCCTCCGATTTGTTTTTTTTGCTGAGAGCTGCACATAAGTTCAAATGTTTTGAAAATTGGAGCGCACCTCACGCATCACATTGTCCACCACCCCAAATTTGTTTGGAATTTTTTGAATTTTTTTAGTATTTATTTTGATTTTTTTGGTGAGCGCAGGTGCAGATGAGCTCGGGCTCAGATTTGGATTTTCGCAAAATATCTAGTTATAGACAGCCTTTTCCCATTGTAGACTTGGGCGTCCGTAACTTTTCTATTTGACTCGTCGAACCATCATACCCCGTGCTCCACAAACCCGGTCAAATATTTTGCTTTCTTAGGTCGCCGCCTACCACGACGAGACCTGCTTGGATGGACCAGGCATGACTTAGGTCAAGGAAAAGACACCAAAGCTAATGAACTACAAGGGGTTCCCCAAAAATCGAAACATAAATTTTGCTTCCATAGATGTAACTTGGCAATACTATGAAGAGCTCGCCAAGTTTTTTTTTTTTGCGGGTGAAAAGGGAGTTCTCATTACTTAAGGTGGCTTCTCAGCAGAGCGTACAACCGACTCAATCCCCGAGTGGAACCACACGGCGGTCCGGGGGGTCCTACGCTCGTAAGAGGCAAGTTCATGGCTACATTTATTTTCTGAGCGATTACAATGAGTAAATGAGATCTTCCTTCCAGCGGCAGCCACTATATCTCTAATCTCCTGAATAAGGGTGCGGTGCACCGAACGATCCTCCACATTTGCTGTGATCATCGCCACAGCCTCCGCGCAATCAAGCTCGACCGTGATAGGCAAGCCGGTCCTATGCAGAGCCAAGTCGAGGCCCTCCTTGCAGGCCGCAAGCTCCGCACCCAGGGCATTATCGCATGTGCGCAACTCTCTACATGCAGTATAGATGATTTCTCCACGATCATCGCGCAGGATCATTCCTCCTCCGGCCGATCCCGTCGCCGCAACAAAACTTCCGTCGGTGTTTAGCTTAGTGCAGCCCGGCGGTGGCGCGGCCCATGATCTGTCCTCCTTAGCCACCTTGGGCGGGCGAGTGACAAATTTATGTTTATAGAAGCAACAATTTTAATATTCAAAAAGATGCGACTTTAAAAAAAATAATTTTGATAAAAAATTCATGAAATATATGTGAATTTAAAAATGTTTAGAAAATCATGAAGAGTTTGCAGATTCAAAAAATGTCGGTGGTTTTGCAAAACTGTCCGCAAAATTATAAAAAAAACACAATTTTTAAAAAATGGTCCGGAAAATAAAAGCATGTTCATGATTTTGAAAAAATGATCGTGTATTCAAAACATATTCAGGAATCTGAAAAAAATGTCCATGAAGTTTTAGAAAATGTTTAAAATAATAATAATAAATATTTATTTTTTAATTGTGTTCCCCAATTTAAAAAAAGTTCATCGATTCAAAAAATGTTTGTTGAGTAAAAAAATGTTAATGAATACGAAAACGGTTCATACATTCAAAAAAAATTGTAAATAAAACTAATGTTCATTATTTTTTTTGAGAAAATCAAAATTTTCAAAAAATATATTCATCGATTCAAAAAACTGTTCACTGATTCAAAAGTATTTTATATTTAGGATTTGATTATTTTTCGAAATCTTTATATGTCTTGGCATTGGGAGTAGTTCGTAGTCAATGAGATTTGTTTTTAAAGTTTTAAATGTTCCCTTGCGCAACATAATGACAACTGTGGCATGCACTGGCAAACTCATAGCCTTGGGATTTACCACGTCGAGTGCATTGTGATCACGTGAACATCGCGACTATCATCGGCTAGGGTGAGAAAAAAATGGCAACATGGTGAACCACTATGTTAAAATAGAATACGCTCATATATCAGGATATTGAGTCATACTTATTTGGTTAGCCATAAATTTTTGTCACCCGTTGAAACGCACGGGCATATTTGCTAATGCACGCTAATAGCCTAACACACAACAACATACACAAGCCCGGAAGAGACGATGCTTCAATCTTCAGTAAGCCTCGCGCAGGAGCCTGCAGGAGCTCGGCGACGCCGAAGGCCCTCCTCTTCCTCTTGTTGGATTCTGCCTGGGCTGCATGCGTAGCTGGCTGGACACTGGCCGTCACGGGGAGACTTAACGATCAACGTGGTTTTTCAAAATGTGAAAATCAGATGTAGTAGTTTAGTTTTTTTCTACGAGGGATCGAGTGGACGTGGATAATTGCTTTCACTAACGTGGCCCCGACGGAATCAATAGTCGATCTAGATTCACATATACCAGCCGAAACCTAGCGACTAAGCCTAGCCCGTAACAATCCATCCGCGTAAACGCCGCATCCTAGGCAAAACCGAGAAGGACAAGTATGGCGGCGCGGATGATCGCGTCCGCTGCGGCCGATGATGCGTGGTCGCTCCCGCGTGATCTTCTCGGCGAGGTCCATGCCCGGATAGCTTCTCCGCTCGGCCGCGTTCTGCCGCTCGTGGCGCGTTGTTAGGTCCTTGCAACCGCTGCCGCCGACAATCCCGTGGCTGATCATCTCACCAAGTGAAGGCGGCACGGCGAAGCGCGTGTTCTGCCCCGTGGACGGCTCACTCCTAGGCGTCCCGCTCCCGCCCGCGCCGACCGGCAAGAGGCCGGTCGGGTTTCACGACGGGGGCTGGGTCGCTGCCACTGTTGACGTATAATGTACTGCCTAGTCTCTTCCATCAGATCGGTCTTTTGGTTGCATTGGCTAGAGCATGCACTTCTATATGGTATCAGAGCCAAGAGGTCTTGAGTTCAAGACCCGGCTGGCGCAATTAAATTGCAGCCCACTTTCGGTCCACGTTTAGGCCTGAGGGAGCCACACGTGAGGGGGAGTGTTGACGTATAATGTGCTGCCTAGTCTCTTCCATCAGATCGGTCTTTTGGTTGCATTGGCTAGAGCATGCACTTCTACAGCCACGTCGCCCGTTGTCGGTGGTGAGTCGCTAGTGATCGTCAATCTCTTTTGTGGCGTCGAGGTGCCACTCTCCCCCAAGCAACGCAACACGCCATGGATTAAGAAGCTGGTCTTTTCAGAGGCCCCCATGCTGGACCGCTGCATCCTTGCCACGATCCTCGCGCACGGTCTCGCGGTATGTAGAGTTGGATGTGGAAACAAGAGTAACCAGTGGATGCTGCAAAGTTTTACTAGCTCTTACGATGACATTGCTTTCTGCCGTGGGAAGCTCTATGGCCTGCTCGAAAGTGATTTATTCGTGCACGATATTCATATGACCAAACAAGGTAATCCGGTGATCAACGTGGCCCGCACATTGCGCTTGAACAAACTACCCAAGTGCGAAGGAATGGAATTCGACATCAGCTACATCCTCAAGCACGGCGACAAGTTGTTCATGGCCAGAAGAGCCTGGTGGTCACAAGAGAACAAGGGCTTCTTCTTCAAAGTGTTTGAGCTCGTCAAGATTAGAAATACACGTAACTACTATAGGTGGGCAGAAGTGACAACGTTAGGTGATCATGCCTTGTTCTTGAGTGCCAATTGCTCCAGGATGGTGTACCTGCCAGCGGGCAGGCGTGGCAAAGTAGAGACAAACCACATATACTACAACCATAAATCCATCTATAGTGCTGTAGAGTTGACAAGATGTGACAATGGCCAACATTTGTACTGTGGGGAAGACCGAAAGTTCAATGGTGTTGATATGATCATGTCATTGAGATATTACGTGCCTAGTGGTGACCGTAATAATCTCATGTGGCTTCTTCCTCCGGAATTCTAGCCGTTCAATGTGATCATAGTATGTATCAAAATTCTGAAGTAATCTTTTTTTTAGATGAATTATGATGTTATCTGGTGACAACAAAAACGGGATGTTATCTTGACTCTTTTATGTGATTTAGATGGTGTGCATGCTTCGCATGTTTAGGCCTGCCAGTCTAAATTTTACTATGTTGACCCATCATTCCAACTGTTTAAATATTGTTTTTAATCAGGCGTTGCCTTTTTGGCTTTATAGTTTATACACCACAACGAATTCACATGTGCTATCCTTCTGTTTGATTGACTCTTTACCTAATCAAAGCACGAAGAAACATAAATTGCAGTCAATCGAAGCACGAAGAAACATAAATACGGGCGACTTGAAGGTTTCAAATTCCTTAGTATTCATGTCGAATGAAATTCAGGTAATACTTGACTTTCATAAGCTGTATTCGGATGTGATCGTGCACCTAGATCTGTGCTCGTTTGACTTTCTGTTCCCGCAGTTTGTCTAAAACTGCATGACTAACGCCACGGGTGTTTTTTCAATAGGTTATCCTATTCAGAAATGTTTCTGCAGGTGTAGCTATTTCCTGGCAACAACTTATGAGAATGTTGTAAGTTTCTACGCCTAGATAACTGACACATATTTTGCTTTGTTACCAATCTTATTGTTTAGCCTCACCAGGACATAACTGAACTACCCAAAGTCCAACAATTACTTGCAGAAAAAACCTGAAACCATCAACAAAATAAACATATTTTTATTATTATTTGCATTATCCAAACATAGAGACTAGATGATTGTTGACACCAGATTTTGGCACGGCCAAGAACTTAATTAAGATGGCCTCAAATGGAGAAGTGCTCAAAGTAAGAAAGTTCCGTATCGTCAAAAGGAGAAACTTTGATATTTGGGCCATAGCCATCCGGTCTCATCTCTAAGGCCGAAATTGTGTTTGAAGTACTTAGATTTTGTATTCAGAACACTATTCTGCTGATTACGCCCTCAAGATGGCCTCATATGAGAAAAGTTTTTACAAAGATTGTCTTCGTCTCGTCGAAACAATCGATGTTGATATAAAAAACGTCTAAATCAAAGTTCATATGCAAAAGTTAGAGCCAAAACGGTGTGCTGCACTGCATAAGTTTGCCCCGAAAGTTCCGGGCAAAACTTCCGGGGAGGTTCCAGGCTAAACAGAAACTTTGCACGCGGTGCACCCTGAAAACTGGAATTTCAATATTATTTGCAGATTTGCGGGCCCGAATCCAACCTCAAGATGACCTCGGATGAAAAGGTGATCAACTTAAGAGTTTTTCTCCATTGCAAGATCTACAACTTTGCTTTTGAGAACATCGCGATCCGAAGCCATATGCGACCTGCAGGAGCTGTGCAAGAGGGCTGCTTGATGTAATTTTAGCCCGGAAGTTCCGGCCTGACCGGAAGTTCCAGCCCTCGTAGTCCAAGTTAGGTTATCTTTTGATGTTTTGGACGGGATTTGAGTCCGTTTCTTGTATGGAAAGTCCAGCTGCATCATATATATGTAAGAGGTGATGGCCGATTGAATAACAACACACAATCGAACAATCAATCTACTTTTTACCCTAGTTTTACATCTCTCCCTTGTTCTTTCTCTCTCGTTCTTCGTTCGTTCTTTGTTGAAGGGCAGTGATCCTCGAGGCTCTAGGGGCGGGCGAACAAACCTAGGGTAGCCCATAGCCGCCGCATGTCCAGACGGGGTCCCTCCCGGGCGCGTGGGGTTTTGGGTCCTCAAAAGCGCCCGCCGGATTGCTTCCGTACCGCGCTTCCGGACGGGTCTCCTTCGGCGTGAGCTGCGGTGCATTACCCTCGGCGTTGGAGGTACATGGTGACGTGTTCGTGTGCGAACACACTTTTTGGTGACTCCGCTGGGGAAGAAAGATCAAGAATCATCATCAACCATGTCTAATCTCCCCAAGCCCTCAGAAGTTGACGCCGATAACATCATTAAGCCCAGTCTTGATGAACTATCGGAGGAACATCGCCAAGCCTATGAAACATGCAAGAAGCAGCGTGAAGAAGCTTTTGAAGCACTCAAGAAGAAGCACGAGGAGGAGGATTTGGAGGCGTTTCTTGCAAGTTTAAAGAAGGACCGTTGTCGGTGTCAAAACCGACGGATCTCGGGTAGGGGGTCCCAAGCAGTGCGTCTTAGGATCAATGGTAACAGGAGGCAAGGGACACAATGTTTACCCAGGTTCGGGCCCTCTCGATGGAGGTAAAACCCTACTCCCGCTTGATTAATATTGATGATATGGGTAGTACAAGAGTTGATCTACCACGAGATCAGAGAGGCTAAACCCTAGAAGCTAGCCTATGGTATGATTGTTGTTGTATATGTCTATCGACTAGCCTGGCCCCGGTTTATATAATGCACCAGAGGCCTAGGATAACAAGAGTCCTAGCCGAATACGCCGGTGGGGGAGGAGTCCTTGTCTTGATCGCCATGTCTTGTGGATTCTTCCTTGTATGCGGCAGCTGTCCGGACTGGCCCATGAGTATACGGCCATGGGGGTCCTCGGCCCAATTCAACTGATCGGGAGACGACGCGTTGAGTACCCCCTAGTCCAGGACACCATCAGTAGCCCCCTGAATCGGTCTTCAAGTTAGGGACGCTCCTCGATTCTTCCGAACTGTTCTTCATCTTCGATTGCCGGTCTTGAAAACTGGTTCAACAAATCTTCTCATCTTCTATCTTGAGGATCGCCGAAATGCATTCGACGAGTTTACACGTCGGGTATCCGAGGAGCCCCTTTAAGTTTCCGGCCTTTATCAATGCCTTGTTATTTTTATGCCACGCCTCGGGTTCGGAGTTATTCCTGGGAGGCAGTGTCCTCTTGCGTCCGAGCTCTAACGCCGGACTGCATTCAAGGTATCTCTTGCAGCCGAGCACCAATGCCGGACTGCTTCCCGGCTCTAACGCCGGAATGTATCCGAGCTCCAACACCGGACTATGTATCCGAGCTCCAACGCCGGACTGTATCCGAGGTCCAACGCCGGACTATGTATCCGAGCTCCAACACTGGACTATATCTGAGGTGTCGTAAATCACCTTGGTTCAAAGAAGTTTGAAGGAGTTTAGCTGAGCTTAATGCCGGAAATGCCCTCTATGGAGCCAGCCACTAGCGCCCGAGCTTTATGCCGGACTGCTTCCGAGGTGGTGCACCTCCCCGAATGTGGGCGGATTTTTGTCAATATTTTTGATTGGTGCAATTTATTCTTTGCCGAGATACATAGCCAGTAGCCCTCAAGGTGGGTATCGGTCTAAAACCCGAGATGCACATGAAGGATGACATAAGACCGCTGATCCCCGTAGCCGCTGAGACTCAGGTTGATTTGCAAAATCGGTCTGAGGATCAAGTCCTAGCTCGGCAGAATACTTCGGGACACAAAAAGCGGCGGGCTCAGTCCTCGAGACTCAGGTTGGGTGCGACCGACCAACCTGAGGATCAAAATCTCCTCGGAAACTGTATTGCACTTAAATTTTCTGCATAGAACAGGCAATGCAGTAGCCCCCGAGACACTGGTCGGGTGGCAACACCAGATCAGGGGATCGATGTGCCCCTTTAATATTTGTAAATAATAAGCCCGAAGCCTAGTAGCCCCCGAGCCTTAATGCGGGCACGGGAGGCCGAATTAAGGATCGATATCCATAGTAAAATCACAAATTATGTGTAATGACTCTATGTATCCAAGTACTTTACGTCATTAATGCTCGGATCCGCATTGTACAAAACTTTGTTGACCAACCATCGGCTTCCACCTCCTCGGCCAATAGCCGAGGAGTGTTTGTCCTACTTTATAAAGCCTTTATCAGGGCAAAGATTTACAACAAACAAGGCAATCTGGCCATACGGTTTTATAAACAAAGGTACGCGGAGAGACATGTTATATTACTGTTTAACAGAAGAAATGTCTTCCAAAGAAAATAGTCCCGCTATCGGTTCCTTTCTTGGGGTTGTCATGCTAAGCATGATCATGAAACCTCAGCTCCAATGTAAGAGCAAAATATCGAGGATTTAGTTTGGGAGGCCAGTTAATAGCCCCCGGTAGTGTTCGGCGACAGTCGAGGTCAAGCCGTAAACACTTCGGCCATTGTTATGAATGGCCCGTCGTTTAACGCCGTCATCTTATCGCCGACCAGTTTACGCTTATTATGATAGTCAGTTTCGGCTTTCTCCACTGAGGTGCTTAACCATGTGAGTTGGAAGCACAATCGCAGTGGTTCTCCCTTTGCACACCTAGCCAAACAAAGCGGAACATAGGAGGCAAGCGCAGGAGCCGGGCAACTCAACTATTGCCGAAGACACAATTCAAAACCGATGCATATACAGCAATATCCGAGAATGTTTTTGCCGAATCTCTAAAGGTGTCCGGCGTTGCACTGCGAGACTTGTGCTGAAAACACACAAATAGTTTAAAAGTGCCATGGGCTCGAAAAGCCAAAAAACTTATTCAAAAGGTTAATGTCTGAATTAGATCAAGTGTTTGGTGCCAATCTGAAAATTGGACTTTAGAAAAAAAAAGGTTCTTCTGCCGTGCTTTAACTTGACACATCCTATCTCAAAACTTCAAGTGGGTCAACCTACGGCTGCAACCTCCTATCCCGAAGGCGGAGTACTTCTTACTAGGCCAGTTTAGAAAACTAAACTCTAGCGGCTTTGAGAGAGAAATCAGGCTCCCCAGCTAGTGACGGCACACTTGTGTGGAAAAAAGGAGTGATAAATAATAATAAAAACTTTGCAACGACTAAGAAGAAAAACACTTATCATAAAATGGCTCATATAAATTTAAGAGCCCCCAAGTCACTTGGGTAAAAGAATGATTGCATGTACCGAAGTACTTATATCATATCTATGTTCAACCGAACTTTAAACGCGTCTTAACCGACCGTCGGCTTCTCCCTCTTCGGTCAAGGACCGAAAAGTGTTATGTACTCCATCTGTCGAGAATATCGACGGTGTTTCCAATAACCAGGCAATCAGGCCATAAGGCTGTAACAGACAAAGCGCGCTCAGGGAACTTATGCTATATTACTAACAAAGTGTAAGAAGCATCTTCGAAGAAAATAGTACCCCCACCGATACCTTTCTTCGGTGCTCATTATTATTATGAGACTTGTGCAATAGATTTTTTGTACTCATGAATTCCGTTGTGTGCCGACCATGATTGAAAACAATTAGAGCGCTAGCTTTCGGCTTCACCCAGTCTGAGGTCCGGCTCGGGTGACCCGATCGTGACAATCGCAGAGGTGCTCCCTTTACTCCCTAGCCGAACAATCGGGAACGTAGGGGTAAGCACAGGAGCCAGGCAACCCAGCTTGGAAATCGCTTAAGTCAATATGGTGCATATTGTGGCGTAATACACGAACAAGGAACTAAGCCGTACAAGTATAACCATATGCAAGAGGAAAAAGCTTCATGAAGGAAGCCCCCAAGTAAACGGGGTATTTGAATTTGCGCGTCACAAACAAAGTTTGGACAAGGAAATTTTTACAAGCAACTTTTTCCCAAAAAGGTATAATGCTTGGCTGAGCCGAACACAAGTTAAAAATTTAAAACTTTGAGCATGAAGACAACTTAGCTGGTTAATGTGTTCGGTATTGATGACACGGTCCGAGCTTGATGCGGGACAAGGTTCCACCCCCGAGCTGGTCCCGAGGTGGCGGAGCAAAGAGCTCGGCACTCCGAAGTGGTGACATAGGACGGTCAATGCAGGACGGCAGGGTGATGCCGAAGTCCCCGGCATGGGGTAATGAAGTGTTGACGAAGCCCCCCGTCCAGCCCAGGTGACGCCAAAGGATATAGTCCGGCTGGATCATTTTCCTGTGCACGAAAAATAGTGCAAATCGGAGATAATAGTAATAATAATAATAATAAATCGTTGCATAACAAATAATTTATGCAAAGTGAGTAATAAAAGAAATATGGCCTGGCGCCGAAGTCAATGTCGATGCAAGGCGGCGGCGTGATGTGGTAAAGGCATGGCAAGGCCTGAATTCCAGGTCGGTTTGAGTTCCGGATGCGGCGTTCGCCGGACTATGTACGGAAACTGACCGAACCACCATGTGACCATCGTTAATGCGGCCACCATTTGATAGGCCTGCGTACATATGACGGACAAACCAGAGTAATAATTCATTGGGAAAAATGAACCCTAACAAGCAAAAAATACTAGGATTAATAGCACCTGGCTTATTTGTTGTAGCAATCCGAAGAAAGGTGATTCTCAAAATTGGGGCTCGATCCGCACATCTATCGCCTGATGGGCAATAAAGCAACGGCATGGCGATGCTGGCAAAGGTTGGCTCGCCGAGGCAAAGCCCTCGGTCGAGCTAACGTGACGGAGCTGGTCGGCCAGCGACGCTAAAGTCTCTGGAGTAGGTTGATGAAGAGATGATGAAGCCCCCGGTCCAGCGATGCAGGTCGTGACGTGGTCGATGCCGGCTTGATGAAGTGACCGTGTGGCGATGCAGGTGTGCCCGCTCCGTGTAATCCGTGGGGCAGCGATGTTGGCGACAATTTATCCTTCGCGATGCCGAACTATTGTTCGGCTGGCCGAGATGATGATCCGGAGAAATTGAGCTCGGCTCAATAAAGCGACGACGTGTCTAACGCAGGTCGGCCGCCGTGGAGTGATGTTGTCGGTCTAGTTTGACACCGGCGCGACGGTGAAGTTCATATTGCAAGAATACTTTTAATACTACTGGGATGTGCTTGAGAATAAAACACAACACCCCATACGAAAACTTCCTTCAAAAAGGATGTCCGAGATCCCGTTCATAAAGAAGATGAATTCAGGTCGGATTCGTTCTCGCGCAGAAAACAGATCCAAAAAGTGATGCACTAATCGGAAGTTTCCTGGAGTTTGGACGGTCGGATCGAGCTGAATTTTTGGCAGGTGGTAGATATGGGAATTCCGTAGCAAATCAACGGTTGGATCCTCCAAAGGACATCCGAGCTAGATGCTGAATACCGTGCCCTAAACTCGTTCGGATTCTCGTCCAGATTCAACAGGGCTCCGGTATATCGGAGATTGCCGGAAATTCCTCCATCGGAACTCGATGAAATTTTTGCAGGGTTGTTGTAGACTTAATTCCGCATAATTCCATCGAAGTAATCGTTTAAACGACACTCGAAGGGATGGTGGCGGCGGATACATGTTTGCTGTCCAGAAAAACAGCACGGTCGCCTGAGGGCAATGTTGACGTTGAGCCCCCGTGCTCCATGGATGACTCCTCCATGATCTTGATAGAGATCGGAGTTGGTGTTGATGAAGGCCTTCGTCCGAACATGACGATCGAAGGTAGGGCGCAGTCCTCGGTCAAGCCAAGGTGACCAGTCGAGCTGGTGACGAAGAAGCCGACGTCGCAGTTGACCTGCAGTCGAGCCATTGATCCTTTCGCCGATCACACAGCGGAACTCTCAATGAAAGCACCAATGTCGGTGTCAAAACCGGCGGATCTCGGGTAGGGGGTCCCAAGCAGTGCATCTTAGGATCAATGGTAACAGGAGGCAAGGGACACAATGTTTACCCAGGTTCGGGCCCTCTCGATGGAGGTAAAACCCTACTCCTGCTTGATTAATATTGATGATATGGGTAGTACAAGAGTTGATCTACCACGAGATCAGAGAGGCTAAACCTTAGAAGCTAGCCTATGATATGATTGTTGTTGTATATGTCTATCGACTAGCATGTCCCCGGTTTATATAATGCACCAGAGGCCTTGGATAACAAGAGTCCTAGCCGAATACGCCGGTGGGGGAGGAGTCCTTGTCTTGATCGCCAACTCTTGTGGATTCTTCCTTGTATGCGGCAGCTGTCTGAACTGGCCCATGAGTATACGGCCATGGGGGTCCTCGGCCCAATCCAACTGATCGGGAGACGACGCGTTGAGTACCCCCTAGTCCAGGACACCGTCAACCGTCAAGGCAACATCACTCCGGTTGGAAACGTCAATTTTCCTCCCCACATTGACGAACAAGATGTAATCACTGTGAGTAAAGGTTTTTCTTCAGAGCAAGTGGCTGTGATTGAAAGTCTTGTTAGTAAGGGTAATGTGATGTCGTACAATTCTTTTATGGCAAATACTAATGCTAAGAAAAAATGTCTGCGTCATCTAGTGGTACTGTTGGTGTATCTGAAAACCCTAGTCCAACTTCGCCTATTTCATCGGCACCTCCTATACAACAACAATATAGTATGCCGTTGAATTTTTACCCTAGTCAAACCAACCAGCTTGTGGCTGCACCTGCATATCCTAATCCTATTATGAGTGTGCCCAATTCGGCGTCAACGCCGAATCACTTTGTCACACCACTCACAGGCGCAAGCATGTTTGGTCCTCCGCCGAATTATGGTTCGGCGCCATCCCACAAGTTGCACCAATAGCTAGTACTCAGGTTGCTCCTATGTCATTGCCACAAACATCTTCGTCTACCTCGGATCCAATTTTAGATAAATTAAGGGAGGATTTGCATAAGATGTTTGTAGAAACTTTCGGAAACGAGCCGAAAGTAGAGAGGCGTGTGTAGCAAAAGCCTTATCCTGAACACTTTGATGCCGTTTTGTACCCTCAAGGTTATAAGGTTCCTAATTTTGTCAAATTTAGTGGAGAGGGCATGAAAACAACATGGGAGCATGTTAGTCAGTATCTAGCGCAGTTGGGTGAAGCAAGTTCCATAGAAGAACTGAAAGTGCGTTTATTTCCCTTGTCTTTAACTGGTATCGCATTTTCATGGTTTGCTTATTTGCCACATGGCTCAATTCTTTTATGGTCGCAATCAGAGCAAAAGTTTCATGATTACTTTTATAGCGGCAATAATGAGCTGAAGTTGTCACATCTTACATCAGTTAGGCAAAAACATGATGAATTGGTCACGGATTATGTCAAGAGATTTAGAGATATAAAAAACCGATGTTATAGCTTAGTGATAACTAAGAGATACTTGGCGGATATTGTTCCTAATGGTTTGAAAACTAGCATTAAAGAGAGGCTAGAAAGTTATGAGTTTTTGTGCATTAATCAAGTCTTACTAAAAGCTTTGGCCCAAGAGATTCGAAGTAAAGAGGTCCATAGGTATATAACCAATCGTCCTAGAATGCATATGGTTGAACACAATGATGATAATTCGAACGATGAGGTTGATGTCTGCACTACTGAATTTGTTTGGTCCTCAAAGGCCAAACCGTATAAATGCAATGCTCTTAAGCTGATTCGCAAGAATCATGATGAGGAGATGAGGTTTACTTTTGATATATCAAAGTGTGATAAAATATTTGATGCTCTCTTGCAAGACAAGGTGATTAGAATATCACACACCATACCGCCGTTTTAGGAGCTAAAATGGCGTGCTTATTGCAAGTACCATAATTCATTTTCTCATGCTACTAACGATTGCAATGTTTTTCAATGACAGATACAATCGGCCATTAATGACGGATGATTGAATTTTGCTAAGACGCAAGTTGATAAATAGCCCTTCCTGATAAACAACATAGACTTGGAGGGAAAGAAAATGTTGATTCGGCCTAGCATAGCCGAATCTGCTAATAAAGATCATGTTGTTATTGGTGAACCCATGAAAGGCAAGGAGGGCGACAAAGTCCTGGGATGAGAGGTTGTTCTTGATAAGCAACCCGATGGCAAGGAAGTATTGAGGATCACCATAAAAAAATCCTGCACTCGGGGGGCAACCACAAGTACAAAAAGATATTCATGTTAAATTTATCAAGCCCCAAAATTCATAAGTTGGCAAGTGGGAAAAGAGTGAAGCTAAGCGCAAGCAAATCAAGCAAACTTTTGATATGTTGCTATCCACATATGCAAGTCAAGCGGCCGGTTCTAGCTCTAATCGGCCATTGATGACCCACAAGTATAGGGGATCTATCGTAGTCCTTTCGATAAGTAAGAGTGTCGAACCCAACGAGGAGAAGGAGGAAATGATAAGCGGTTTTCAGCAAGATATTCTCTGCAAGTACTGAAACAAGTGGTAACAGATAGTTTTGTGATAAGATAAATTGTAACGAGCAACAAGTAACAAAAGTAAATAAAGTGCAGCAAGGTGGCCCAATCCTTTTTGTAGCAAAGACAAGCCTGGACAAACTCTTATAATAGGAAAAGCGCTCCCGAGGACACATGGGAATATCGTCAAGCTAGTTTCACTACAAAAAAAATACACTTCCGGGATGATACGTGTTTGTCACAGTATGTCGCGTTTTTTGTCATGCATGTATATCCATGATAAATTTATGACAGAATCAAGGTAGCCATACCTGTGCTGTCGTAGAAGTGTTCCATGACATTACCAAAATTATCATCACGGAAGTGTCCACTTCCATGACGATAAATCGCGCGTCACAGAAGTGCTTTCGTCAAGGGTGACTGACATGTGGCATCCACCGTAACGGAACGCCGTTAAGCTGCGGGTCGGGTTTTGGATCCAATAACCCGTTAACAGCCCCGACCAATGGGGATTTTGCACGTGTAAAATCATCATTGGCTGGAGGAAACACGTGTCAGCTCATCGTTGGGACAGATGTCATCCACTCATTGGACGGAAGGCGCCTATTATACATCGGCACGTGGCACGGCCAATAAAGTTTAAATGGGTCGGCCCAACTAAAGGCCCACAAGATTTGGCGGCCCATAATGGGCCGGCCCAATTAAAGGCCCATGAGATTTTGCGGACTATAATGGGCTGGCCCAGCTAAAGGCCCACAAGATTTCACGGCCATAATAGGCCGGCCCAGGTAAAGGCCCACAAGATTTTTGTGTGCCATAATGGGCCGGCCCAGGTAAAGGCCCACAAAATTCTTGCGGATCATAATGGGTCGGCCCAGCTAAAGGCCCACAAGATTTCGCCGACATTAATGGGCCGGCCCAACTGTAGGCCCACAAGATTTTGAGGACCCTAGTAGGCCGGCCCATTAACTGGCTGCCATGTTTTGGGCCAAATGCCGGCCCATAATTGATCCAGTCCATTAATGGCCTGCCACGTTCCGGGCCTAGTAATGGCCCATATAAGATCCGTCCCATTAAAAGCCTCCCAGTTTTTGGGCCAAATCACGGCCCAGATCAGGTCCGACCCTTTAAGAGGCTTTGGGCTCAATTATGGCCCATATCAGATTCGGCCCGTTGACTGGACGCTACGCTTTTGGGCCCACCTGCTAAAGGCCCATTTAGTAATTCGGCCTGATATTAGTTTTGGCCTGTTAAGGGCCCATTTAACATTTCGGCCCTATATTAATTTCGGCTTGTTAAAAGCCCGTCATATAGTTGGGCCTAACTACGGCCCGGTTTGCATCCGGCCTGCTCGCAGCCGATACCTGATTGGGCCAAACAAGGACCGAGACAGCTTTGGCCTGTTAAAAGCCCGTGAATTGATTCGCACAATAATGGGGTCCATTTCGGGCTGCCGCCGGCCCGTGAGCTATTCGGCACGTTTCAGGCCCAGCCTACATTTCAGCCTCCTAAAAGCCCATTGAGTTTTCTTGTGAAAAGAGGGCCGGGGGTTACTCGGCCTATTGAAGGCCCGAATCTACTAGTGGGCCAGTTTGACGGGGCCCATGATGCGGATCATACATCGTGATTGCATGACGGCCCGATTATGTACCGTAATTTTACGGTTTGGCCGGTTTACTGCGAAGACATGATATATATACAGTAAAATAACTGCAGCATCGTGAATAAAAAAAACCTAGACTATACAATAAAGAAATTACGGCATATTACATCCGTTGGGCATCAAAGTTCGCGAATATGATAATAAAGCACAAGCAGAGAGCAGATTACATACACTGGGCATCAAAGATCGCCACGAGTGCAAATAAACACGCCGACAAAATAATATACAAACACTACTAGGGAAAAGCCTATACATAGAATCTTAGCAGCAGCGCGGCTCAAAAAGGAGCACTGCTGCTAATTAGTAGTAGCGCGTGTGCGGTAAACTCGCTACTGATAAATGTTTAGCAGTAGCGCGCTCTGTGTAAACCGCGCTGCTACAAATATCGACTAGCGGTGTCCACCAAACTCCATTTAGCAGTACCGCGGTGGCGCGAGCCGCGGTACTTCTACGGATGTAGTAGTAGCGCGCTTTTTCTGAGATTGCTCCTTCTAAATTTCAAATTGGCACAATTTTTTGTCCCTGCTAGCAGTAGCGTCGTCGCCCAAAGCGCGCTGCTGCTACTTCCTTAGCAGCAGCGCATTTTAACTCCCGCGCTACTGCTAATCCGCACCAACCCACCACCTTTTCCCCACCCGTCCCTCCCCCTCCCCCTCCTCTCTTCCCTTTCCCCTACCTCCCACATGCTCCCACTCTCACTCTTCTTCTTCATCAATACTTCTCACCCATTAATCTCTCTCTTCTATCTACCTTTCTCTCTCTTCATTACTCCTACCTAACTACACCACCTCCATTAATGCATCTCCTTTCTCTTTTTCCTTTCCCCTCCACTAGTTGAAGTTGACTCCTCCCAAATTAGGTAGCTAGGTAGATGTAGGATTTAGTTAAGTGACCTATTTTCCCCCTAACTAGATCTATCTTTGTCAAGAAGAGCTTTGTGCACTTTTGATCTCCCTACAACATCATCTCCACCGTGTGCTCGATCTCGAGATAGAGGTGATGAAAATTTCATGCTTTTGCAAAATGGAAATATGTTTATGTGTGTGTGATATGTTTGTGGAAATTGTGTGTGTGGCATGAGTTGACGCCAAATTGTGCTTTTGAGTTGCCTATGTTTTGCCAAAATGTTGATTTATTTCCGTTTCGGCGAATTCCGGGCAAACTCTAGATCCATATATGTCCTATTTTTAGGGAAGGTCATGCCGAATTTTTGTATGACTTTGATGCATGCATGCATTTTTATAATCAATTTGTTTATTATTACCATGCAGAGTTGACGATGGTCAGTGGAACGATGGTGGAGAGGTGGTTGCGGTCGGCGGTGCAGGACATGAAAGAAAATAACCGGACAAAGGTTTTCTGTCCGTGTTGAAAATGCAAAGGAATAGTTTGGCTCGACCCCCATGATGATGGTCGTGTCGAAGCGCACCTGCTCATGACTGGTTTCATGGATGGCTATACTCGGTGGATAATTGAAGATGAGGATGACGATGTTGAGGATGCCAACGGGGCAGGCAATGATGACACGGGGCAAGACGAAGAGATGATCGATAATGGCGGTGGGGAAGGGGACGGACGTGGCGGCGGAGAAGGGGTCGGACATGGTGGAGGAGAAGGGGCCGGACATGGCAGCGGAGAGAACGACATGGACTCCACGCAGTAGTGTTCGTCGGTACTAAGCTCAATCGTGCGGGACCCTCATGTTCAAGCATTGCTTCGCAAGGAGACGAGTACTGAGAGAGGTGCTTCTAGAGAGGAGGCTAAGCTGGAGCAACTAGTGGTAGACTCGAACACTCCATTGTATGATGGTTGCAATCCTGAGGTGACCCACTTGAGTTTCACGCTCCAACTCCTGAAGACGAAGGCTAAAAACAAATGGACCCACACTAGCCTCGATGAGCATCTCAAGTACCTAAAGGATGTTCTTCCCGCGGGTAATCTATGTCCTACTAGTGTTGATGAGGCCAAGAAGATCGTGTGCCCTCTTGATCTGCCACACGTTAGATACCATGCATGCATCAACGATTGCATAATTTATCGGAAGGAGCACATGGAAAAAACAAGCTGTCCGGTGTGCAATGCTTCTCGATACAAGAAGGCCGGGAAGAAATGTCCCCAGAAAGTCGTATGGTACTTACCGATCACTCCCTGTCTCCAGAGGTATTTTGTAGATCCCAAGGTAGCAAAGCTAATGCGCTGGCACACGGAGAGGAAGAAGCCCGACGATGGAGATGATCCGAAGCTGAGACACATGAAGGATGGATGCTAGTGGAGAGCGTTGAACAGCTTCTATCGGTATTTTGAATGTGACGCAAGGAACATCGTGCTCGGCGCGTGTAACGATGGCATGAATCCGTTTGGCAACCAGAATACCAACCATAGCACATGGCCCGTGTTTGTATGGATGTACATCCTCCCCCCTGGTTGTGCATGAAATCGAAGTACATTCACATGAGCATGCTTATTCAAGGGCCAAAACAACCAGGAAATAATATTAATTTGTATCTGGGGCTACTTCAAGAGGAGTTTGGCACGTTATGGAAAACACCAGCCAAGACATGGGACACCAGCAAAGGCGAGTATTTCAACATGAGAGCCGCGCTGATCACGACAGTGCAGGACTATCTCGGTTACGGATATGTGGCAGTCCAGGTGTGCCATGGATATTGCGGATGCACGCGGTGCATGGATGATACGACGTCTCAACAGCTAACGTCAAGGAAAGATGGTGGGTTTGGGAAAATCGTGTACATGGGGCATCGAAGATGGCTTGAACAGGACGAACCGTGAAACCGTGGAGATCTATTCAATGGTCACGCTGAGCATCGAGGACCTCCACGTAAGCGGAGCGGTGCCAAAATCGATGAGCTGTTGAAAAACTGGAAGGAGTGCCCCACGCCGGGAAAGACGATGAGAAAGGCGCCGGAGCCGCTGCTGAAGGTATGGAAGACGAGGTCTGTGTTCTGGGACTTGGAGTACTGGCACAAACTCGATACACCTCATTGCCTTGATCAAATGCATATCTGTAAGAATGTCCTTGAGAGCTTGCTCGCAACACTGATGAACATGCCGGATAAGACCAAGGATGGGCCGAAGGCAAGAAAAGACTTGCAAGATTTGAAAATTAGGGAAGATCTGCACATGCCGCCCCGTAAAATGTCTGGCGAGACAGAGACGGAGATAGAGGCACGGGAGAAGAAGGGCAAGAAAATAAAGAAAGAGGATTATTGCCCCCCTTCTTGCTTCACCTTAAGTCAGGCTGAGATCAATAAATTCTTTAAGTGCCTTACCAGAGTCAAAGTTAGTTCTGGTTACTATGGCAAGATAAGCAGATATCTAGACACGGACAAGAAAAGGTTCAGCGGGATGAAGTCTCATGACTGTCATGTGATGATGACGCAGATACTACCTGTTGCCCTTAGAGGGATAATGGACAAGCACGTCCGTGACACGCTTATTGGTCTCTGCAACTTTTTCGACCTCATCTCTTGAAAGTCGATGAGTGTGAAGCAGCTCCAAAGGCTACAGGAAGAGATCATTGTGATACTGAATGAGCTTGAGATGTACTTCCCGCCCGCGTTCTTTGACGTGATGGTGCATCTGTGTGTCCATATTGTGGATGACATAATAGACCTGGGGCCGTCATTCCTGCACAACTTGATGCCGTTTGAGAGGATGAATGGGATCATCAAAGGATTCATTTGTAACATGTCCCGTCCGGATGGAAGCATTGTCCAGGGCTATTTGGCACAAGAGTGCATCTCTTTCTGTGAGAATTTTCTATATAGCGCAGACCAGCCGCCTGGTGTTAGTGTTGGTTTGCCCGTTAACAAGCACGATGGGAGGCTCGAAGGAGATGGTCACTGCAACGGTCGCAGGGAACTGCACGTGGCATACTCAGATCGACGCAGCGAATTTCATAGAGCAAACTTGGTAGTGCTACAACACCTAGACGAGGTAGATCCTTTCGTAGCATTACACAAAGAAATTATCGCAAAGAAGTATCGTGACCGGGGGGTATGTAGGACGAACGCCGAAGTTACTAGAGAGCACAACTCCACTTTCCTGCATTGGTTCAAAGAGCATATTATTGCTAATCCCCCGGAGGAGGGCTCTAAGGTCGGATTGCTCATATACGCCTTAGCACATGGCCCCTCTCCCAACCTTGTAACCTATTAGGCATATGATATCAACGGATACACGTTCTACACAGAGGCCAAAGATATGGACAGTGATGATCAGAACTCAGGGGTGACGATGGAATGCATGACCGGCAGCGACAACGGCGCAACTGAACGATTTTCTGGAAGGGTCGAGGAGATCTGGGAGCTTGACTACTCTGGACTGCACAACACAACGATGTTCCGTATCAGATGGGCAAAGAATGTCGAAAGAGAAAATCGGATTTTCACTACCATGAGTATACCCGACGCCAAGAGCGCTACCGTGAACGCTATCGCAAAAAACGAGCCATGGGAACACGCTAAGCACGTGACAGAATGCTTCTTCATAACCGACCCATGCAATCCCAGTCGTGTTGTCGTGAGGAGAGGCAAAAGGAACATCATTGGAATGGATGGAGTCGCCAACGAGGAAGACTATGATCAGTACGGCAACCCAATGAGGGAAGATGACGATGATGATGAAGTATACGTCAAAAGAAGAATCAATACTACATTACCTAAGAAAAATCGTACTCCATGGAAAAGGCAAAGTCACAATGAGGGGCTCAATTATTCTTCGACGAACAAGAAGGGAAAGAAGCTGACTCAAAAACGAAAACGTCAGCGCTGAGGAACCGTTTGTTATCGGTCAAATGATGTAATATATATATATATATATATATATTAGCAGAATAACTATTCTGCACACCACTTCGGCACTGCACGCTCAACAGAAGCGCACTGCATCATTTTGACGACGAGCACTGCAATAGAGACTAGTGAACTTCGTGTCGAAAAAAATTGCACGCAGTGTTTTTTCGGTACTGTTTTTGCTCTAATTTTTTAACCGTTTATCGGAATTAGGCGTGTAATATACCATTGAAAAGCTATGGATTAGGCGCAACTTCGACATGTTGAACACTTTTCGAGATTCCACACGGTTTAAGAGCAGTTTTGAAAATAGTGCGGCGGATGATGAGTGGCAGCGAGCGTTTTTTCGCGTTTTTTTCTAAACCGCTTGTCGGAATGAAGCAAATGATACGCCGTTGGATAGATATCATCGAGGCTCATCTTTTTCATATATAAATCTTTCTCTAATTCATTACGGTTTAAGAGCAGTTTCAAGTTTACTAAATCGCGGAATTCTGTTTTTCAAATTTTTTCAAATTTTCGGTACTGTTTTCGCTCTAGTTTTTGAACCGTTTATCGAAACGAGGCGTGTAATACGTCGTTGGAAAGCTATGGACAAGGTGCAACTATCATATGTAGGAATGGTTTTGAGATTGCTTACGGTTTTATGTTAATTTTGAAAATCGTGCGGCGGTGGACGAGTGGCAGCGGCCGTTTTTTTTTGAAATTTTTACAAACCGTTTGTCGAAATGATTCAAATGATATGCCGTTGGAAATATATCGATGAGACGCAACTTATTCATGTAGAACACACTCTCTAATTCCTTACGGTTTAAGAGCAGTTTTAAAATTAGCAAAAAGCGGACACTCTGTTTTTTCGTGACACCAAAATCGTCGTCGGACAGAAAAACACACTGCTTCAAACTGAAAACCGCACTGCATCAGAAAGTCAAGCGAACTTCATGATTTCTTTTTGTTGGACGTAAATTTTCTCAAATGAGTTTTTGTTTTCCTCCTTTAAACATTTTTAATGAACGAGAGTGGACCGCAGACAGGAGTGCAAACGAACCTCGACATATATGGAAGTGAACCATATTACTATTTTTCGACATATATGGAAGTGAACCACACTGTTCAGAATGAAAACCGCAACGCATCGGACGGGCAAGCGAGCTGCATGGTTCTTGACTCTTTTTTCTATTTTATTTTTTATGAATAAGTTCTTTTTTTGAACGAGAGTTGACGCAAAGATAAGGCCAAGTGAACCACATCAAGAGAAAAAGTGAAACGCAACACGAGTCTAAGTGAAACCTTGAACCATATCATTTTTTGTCCTTTTTTAACCTTTTTTATAAATGCATCCGAGCTGCATGGTGAGAGCTAGTGAGCTTCATCTTTTGGACCACAAAGAGTGACAAGGCAAGTGAACCACATCAGGCGGAAAGTGAATCGTAACACGAGTTAAATGAACTGTATGATTTTTTTTTGCTTTTTTTTCTAAATTTTTAAAATTATATAAGGACTACATGATCGAGGCTAGAGAGCTGCATTTGTTTTGGTTGAAGAAAGTGAACCTCAAGGTAGAAATAGAAGGACTGAACTTCTTGCAATGTTATTTTTGTTCTGGAGCTGCATTTCTTTGAATGTTATTTTCTTCAAAACAAAAAGAACTTCATATGAAAGAGGTGCGGACCTCTAATAAAATAAAATAAAAATCTCTGTGCCAGGACAAAATGAGCCGCATTTTTTCACTTATAACGAACTAAAAAAAGTATGACGCCTTCCACCCCTAGGGCAGTATACTTGTCTATTGCCGCCGACATACAACACCGATGTTTCCGCACTGCACGAACACACATGCCGCACTGCACAAGAACGTGCGGGCCGAACCGCTCGCAAAAAGCACTGCACGGAAGCTGCTCCGGTGTCTTGGTGGTCAAACACCTGCAGTGCACGAACGCGGCTTCTATGAACTTTTCCATTTTGTTTTGTGCTTGCCGATTCGATCTTGTAGAGGAGATGGACTCTTACCTAGGTGGCGGACGTGCAGCTCAGCAGGTCAGGACATGCATGAACATGCATACATCCCCACGGACACAACAAAAAGCAATACACACTGCAAAAATGCACATGGAAACCGCACGCCGCACTGAACTCCATTGCGCGAGCTGCAGCCTCACCGGCGATGCGTACTTCAATTGGACCGCACGAGGCATCAAATCTCTAGCCAAAATCCAAGAAAAAAAAGTTATCCCTTTCTGAACTGCATGGGCGTCCTCGCCGCCGTTGAACATCATCGCGTGATACTGGGATCGCTGGTATCTTGCCTTTTTTTGGAGGTTGAGCACATGCACACTGCTGCTCCTCGCGTGCCGGTTCCTCCTGTGGCCGGAACTTGTATTAGAAGTCAGGGGGCGAGGGGAAGTAAGTAAAATCGAGAAAGGAAGGATGTACCTGGCGCCGGCATCGGGTCCTTGGAGGAGGGAGGCGCCGGCATTGGGTCCTTGGAGGAGGGAGGCGCCAGCATCGGGTCCTTGGAGGAGGGAGGCGCCGGCATCGGGTCCTTGGAGGAGGGAGCCGCTGAGTAATGGTTGGCCCGGGCTCGCAACAGAGGAGAGGGGGCCTCTCGTGACACCACGGGCTCCATGGATCCAGGGCAGAGGAGGCAGGGGCTGCACCATGTGCTCTTTTTGGATCTGGGGCGAAGAAGGTGAGGAGGTGGGGCAGCGTTGCAGCGGCCGGATGGGTCTCACCACGGCAGCGGGGCGTCGCAGGATTGAGCTCGACCTTGAGTACACCCTCGGGGGGCGGAGAAGTCACGATCCATGCCGGAATCAAAGCGGGAGATGGGGGGGTGAGAGCATGGGCGCGAGGATCCCCTCCCGTTAGATCCAGAGCATCCCTATGGTGAAGGTGAGGCACCACCTGGTGGATCCTCGCCGGATCCGGGGCTGGAATTTCTTCGGGGGTCACGTGGGGCGTGGCCACGCGCGGCTAGGAGGAAGGAGGAAGGAGGCCCTCCAGCATCACGCGCGGGGGTGGGGGGAAGGGGGTGGAGGGCGCCGGAGGAGGGGGATCCCGCCCGGATCCCGTCCGTCGGCGGGGAGGCGCGTGGGGTTGGCTGAAGGAAGGAGGTAGGGGGAGTGGGTGGAGGAAGGAGGTCGAGGTCGTGGGTGGATGAAGTTTTTCTGGGGTTGCGATGCGGTCCGGGTCAGATGGGCAAGTGTTAGCAGAATAAGCGTTTTGGTGTGCAGAATAAGGTCTTAAGGGGTGTTATCATAATATACCCACCCTATATATATATGTTCCTATTTTGTATACTCACTTAGCCATTATTATGCATGGGTCCAATGATGTAATATATATGTTCCTATTTTGCATACATATTTAACCGTCAAATGATGCAATATATATCGCCCTCCCTTCGTTCACTGCTCTCGGGAAATAAAAGTGGGAGAAAATAAAGGAAAAGAAAAAGGAAAACTGGCAGTAGCAGTAGCAGCGCATTTCGTATAAACCGCTACAGCTACTGAAGGTAGCAGTAGCGCATTTCATATAAACCGCTACAGCTACAGAAGATAGTAGCAGCGCGTTTTGTCCAAACGCGCTGCTGCTACGTCCACTTAACCCAAAATTCTCACTATCCCTGCTTCATCCTGCCTTTTCCCCCCAAATCCCCACTCTCTCTTCCCCCGTCGCTCGCCCCCGACCCCGGCGCCGGCGCTCGCCCCCGACCGCGACGCTCGCCCCCGACCCGGCCCTCGCCCCCGACCCCGACCCCGACGCCCGCTCCCGACCCGGCCCTCGCCACCGACCCCCGCGCCGGCACTCGCCCTCGACCCGTCGGCCCTCGCCTCCCTCCTGTGCTTCCTCCCCTCCCAACCTCGGCCGTCGTCGAGCCTGCCTCCTCGCCCCTGCACCCTCTGTAAACCCCCCCTCTCTCTGCTAGGGTTCTTCGGTTAATTTACTTAGATTTTAGTTAGGGCAGTCTGTTTATTAGGTTATCTATTTAGTTATGAATTTAGCTAGGTTTCAAAATTAGCTGAATTTATATGCAAATTTGAACTGGACATGTGATATGTGGATATGTCATGTTTTGGACATGTCATGTTTGGAAAATGATCCGAGTGGCCTATGTTACACTGGAATGTTGATTCATTTCCGTTCCGGTGCATTTCAGGCGCTCGATGTGTCCATTTTTTAGCAAAGGTCATGCCGAAATTTCCCGTGAATAGAGGCATGATTTGTGCTACATAGTTGGCATATCGAGTGTTGGCACATAGATTTCTTTTTATTTCATTTCTCATTTATTCATACTTTTAGAAATAAATGAGGACACTTAATCATAGGAAACATGTCGAACAACGAAGAAACTGGGCCTTCTGACCAAGATGCAGACGAGATGGATTATGAGGGTGAACAAGAGTACCTCGACTATTTGACTGCTAAGCAAGGTTTGCAGGTCAGCCTCGATGATGGTACTGACGCCGACATTGACACCGACGGCGCTGACACCGATGGCGGCACCGAGACCAGTGGGGAAGGTACCGGCGGGGAAGATACCGGCGGGGATGGTACCGGCCCCGATGCTGCTACCGAAATGATGAAGCATAAGAAGCAGAGGATATGAAAACCTAACAAACTAGGGATTGGACGACTTGTGATCACAAAGATGGCACCTGGCAAGTTTGAGCCATTAGAGCCGGAAGAACCTCGCAAGTGCTATGGGAACCAAGTAGGATGCATCCTACGGGAATGCGCGAGCATCAACGATGATGACTTAAGGAGTAAAGAACATTTGACGCAGTTGCTCCTAACGAAGTTGCACAAGAGATTCAAGTTCCCCGACCGGGATGATAACATAGAACAACCGTGGGATGATCCAAAGATGAAAAAAATTAACAATCACGCCATGGGCATGTTCAACAATGATTTGGCCTCCTGGAAAGGGAGGGTGAAACGAGCTATTGAGGCTGATGAACCCCTGTCCAAGATTCTGGAGGAAAATCCGACACTTACAGCAGAGGAGTTCAAAAAGTTCAAGGACACTTGCGCTACCGAGGCAGCCAAGGCTAAGGCTGTGAAATTCAAGAGCCTTCAGCAAAGGAACACGGGGAAGCATCGCCTCAGTAGCCGTGGCTACCTCGGTAAAAGGCCCATTTGGGATAAGGAGGACGCGGAACGTGAAGCCGCTGGCCTCCCAAACCCCTTCGCGACGTTCACCAACCCCTTGGAGCGTAACTTCATCAGGGCCCGCTACAAGTGGGACAAGGAGAAAAAGGTTTTTTACACGGACAATATCACGAGGAAATTGATTAGACTACTGGAGAAGCAACACCAGCTTGCAGCCGAAAGCCCTACTTCTCCGATGAGGCCCAAGTGGGACACCCCTCTCAACCGGGCCTTGAACGAACTTAAGGGACTCCCTTTGGGCCAGCGGCCGCAATATGGTCGTGTGCACGACGCTGGAGACGGCGCCACGTGGAAGGTGTTTTACAACGAGGGCCCGGAGGCCAAGAAGCAGAAAAAGAAGTTTAGTCAGGCGGACATCGACGCGAAGGTGAAGCTTGCGGTCGAGAAAAAAGCAGCTGAGGACGTGAAAAAAGCAGCTGACAACAAATATGACTTGCTACAGCAGGCAGTCAATGCAGCTGTAACTGCCTGCAGAAATGATTTCGCTACTAACTGGTTCCAGTTATCATCAACTGGACGAAGGAAAATCCAGACAAGATGGTACATGATTTCCCGTTGCCCAGTTTCGTCGGGAGCAACTCCATGAACAACAACACCATCGCACCATCACTTGCTCATGCAACCGGGCCTCCTCTCACAGCCTCTTCCGCTCATACCAGCCCGTCCTCAGTCTCAGGCGCGCTAGGTGGGCCTTCGTCTTTGGCTGAGCTCGACGCCGTCACGGTAATTACATGTCGCACCAATATATATATATATATATATATATATATATATATATATAATATTCCATTTTTGTTGCCTTTCATTTGTTTTACGGCACAAACATATGTGTTTGCAGGCGAAAGAAACCCCGTGCACCATACTCTACTTGATCAAAGGCCAGAAGGTGGACGTGGGAAAGGGGATGATAATGGACCCCTCGCAACCCACGTTCCATAACCAGCCGATCCCCGCTGGGCACTTTAGGGTTAGCTTGACCAGTGTGAAATCGGGGCACGAGGATTTGCCTCCTCCAGTATAGCATGTGGGAGCGGACGACGAGACCCCGCCGCGGATTGGAAGCTGCAAGGGTTGGGTGCTGCTATGGCCAAAGAATCTTATTCGTTTGGAGCCGGCCGAGAGCACACCAATAACCACACATCAACAAGCATGTGCGGAGACCACCACCCCGCCTACGTAATTACCAGCTCCTATAGTGCCGGGTGAGAGCGGCGGACGACATGATGAAGGGGGTGCAATAGTACTGGCTGATGTAATTTCTCATGTAGTACAGAGAATGGATGATGAGACGGAGGTCGGCCCTATGGATTTCCTCAATACAAATGCGTATGACTGTGACATAGATATGATGAGTCAACCATATGACGAATCAGGCTATCAGCTTGCTAATGAGGATATGGATGATATGCCCGAGCAGGGTCGTAGCAGGGATTGCAAAAAGTCTATCTTCATGAAATCCTCATAGGACACGCCTGAAGATGCTGCCTCAACACAGGCTCAACTAGCCGGGCGCGAGGGTCGTACAGTACTTGGCCCGGGAACACTGGGGTAGGGGTTAAGGAAGGGTCTGGAAGGTGTGCCCAAGAAAAAGGAGAGGAAGAGATCGGGGAAGATAACTACCTCCAAACAAGCCAGAGCACATAGCAGCCAGACGATGCATTCTGAACAGCGCGTACCCATGAAAGGTACGGTCATGTTCCATCTCACGGGCGAGCCGATGCTACCGCCGAAACCGCTGGAGGCACTATCAGGGGATCTCAGGAGACTGCATAACCATGTGCTGTCGACTGAGAAAAGCCTACTAGCCTCAAAGGATCCAGGATATCCAACATACACGGCTCGTGTGCCTGAGGAGAAGTGCTACGTCGACACACGGCCCGCGGAGGTGTTCTTCCTGCGGTTTGACCATATCTTTGAGATGTTTCTAACAAGGCGGCTCGATTTTACAATCGTCCGCCTTTTTGCGCTACATATGAGCTCCCTCATGAAGAGTGAAGAAGTCCTGGAAATCTGTGTGGAGGATCCGTACTACATGCACGAGTCTTTCTTGAGTCTCGGCGACTTTGAGCGTGAAACTGCTAGGGAGTACCTCCAAAACTTCATGGTACAGAATAAGGACCGGGAAATGGTCCGCGTGCCTTACCATCCAAAATAAGTCAGTTCCGGACAACCCTTTCGTACATTTCAATCATTCCTTCTCTCTCATAGGGGGAATAATTTGAGGTGTCTTTTCACTGTAGCAACGGGAGCGCCGTCCTTATCGTTCTTTACCCGCAAGTCTCCTGCGCCGTGTATTTTGACCCTTCCAGAGACTACGAGAAAAAAGACTACACCCACATAATGAATATTCTAGATGATGCTCTCCAAGGCTTCAGCTTTAGAGGTGGCGACGTGCAGATCAGGAAACAAAGGAACAAGAAGATGGGTTTCACGCATAAAACTAACTTCTCCTACATCCATGTCCCAAAACCAAGCAAGAAGGATGGATTCTACATCGTCCATCTCATGATTCAGTTCAACACGGATCACCAAAAGCTTCGCATGAATAACAGAAATGATGATCATATCCACAAGTGGCTAGAATCTCATGGAGAAGCGGATTATAAACTTAGATATGACTTCTTTCGCATCCAAAGCGACATTGCACGATCATCATGAAAAAAGTCGTCGATGAGAAGGGGATGTTCCACCACGGCCCTATATCGCGAGCTGACGTCCGAACTCGCATAGGCATGCAACGTCTAGACATCACGCCATTCAAGAAGCTAGGGTTCATCCTCGATGATATGGAAGGATGGAACTTCTAGTGATTTATGATGTCGATGATGATGATATGAGTCGGTTGAACTTGTATACTTTTTGTAGCGATGAAACTATGTGATGTCCACGGTCCTTGCCGAACTTGCGTAACGCTACTTTGTTAGTTTGCGTACGATGACCTGCATACCTCTAGTTAATTAATTTGCATACTGTATGTTGCATCTAGTTGCTAACCCTTTTTTCGGTTTTGCTCTAGTATATTTTGTTGCATATATATGATTGTACATCCTCTTCATGAACATGCATCTCTAACAGGTACCTAGTTTCTTGATGGCGAGATGGAATTGCTATGTCGTGTACAAAGGGAAGGTTCCGGGGGTGTACAACGAGTGGCATGAGTGTCAGGTGCAAGTGAATGGGTTCACGGGCGCTAGCCATAAAGGCTTCAAAAGCAGACAAGAAGGAGAAGCTACTTACTTGAGGTTCACGCTAGCGCGAGAGAGGACTCGTAACTGCCACCTCATGTACTGCATAGTTCCGCTCTCACTCATAGTGATAGCTCTTCTTGCATATACCTTTGTTTAGATGGATGACGTTGTTGTAGTTGCAAGTATTCGAGACTTGCATGTATTGCTATTTTCGAGATGATGACAAGATACCACTTTGTGTTGGATGATGATTATGATGAGACTATTTGTATGTATATGCTATGATTACATTTGTGGTCTCGCAGGCATTTGTATGTGTATCATGATGACATTTCTATGTGCTAAAGATTCTTCTATAAAGCCTGTTCAAATACAAAACAAATATGCCGAAAAAACAAAAAACTACTTAAATTAGCATTAGCGAGTGTATAAAAGTTAGCAACAGCGCCGCGTTAGCAGTAGTGCGTCCGGGCAAAGCACGCTAGAGCTACTAGCAGTAGCGAGCTTCCACTAACCGCGTTGCTGCAACACTTGTGTAGCAGTAGCGCCGGTGAGCACGCGCTACTGCTATGTGTTAGCTGTAGCGCCTTATTAGTAGCGCCTCTCCCCACGCTACTGATACACCTAAAACCCGCGCTGCTGCTAGCCTTTTCCCTAGTAGTGAAAACCGACAGCACTTCAATAGAGTTCAAGAAAGGTTAGCCCTGCTGGGGAGCTGCAGCGCAAGTAGCTGAGCAAGATGATGAGACTGCGCTTGTTCAACACTTATATCTTCCTCACTCTGAAAGATAAACAAGCAGACAGATGACAGGTTTTGCACATAAAAGTATCAGTGCTGACAATTCATCACATTTCTTACCGACGAATAAAGTGACACAGTTTAAAATTGCATTAACACAATATGGTATTGTTCAGGTCAAGACATGGTAAGAATTGACATTGTGAAGGAGTTGGCAGCTTCACGACACCACTGGATTACAGATCAAGAACTCATAAGTATCAATGGTTAGTGTGCTGTCAATTTATCCCATTTCAGATTGGCAAATAAAGAGGCGGTTTAAATAATAGTAGAATGATATGACATTGTTCATAGTTAAGACATTGCAGAATATGGCATTGTGCTGTAGTGGGTAGGTTCACCACACCACTGGATTACGGATGAAGAAAATAAGCATGCATGCAGTGCAAAAGAAGATCACTTGCTCTGTATAGTTTAATTTACATGGTATGAAGAAGGAACTTGGTTGTACAACTGAAAACTTAAATTGAGAAGGACAAACTTTTGTTTATGAACTACATAATAAACTTTAAACATGCAATTTGATGCAAAAACCAAAATAAACAGATGTTGCAGTCATGCCTAACCAAATATACACAACAAAGTTTGAAGGCTTGAGAAGTACAAACTTACATTACTGGTGAAGATAGGCTCTATAAAGCCCTTGTCCATGCTGATGGGGGGGGGGGGGGCAATTCAAGAAGTTTAGCACAGAATGTTCTTCATAAGCATTGCGTTTATTTTACATTTTGTTAAGAGTAAATATAGATGTGATAATATATGAAAAAATGGAGAATATTTAAGATAAGATGAAGAGTGATGCTACATAACCAAGTAGCTATAAATGTATGTGCAGCGATATAGGCAAAAGGCACAGCCAAGAGCAATGCACAGCTAAACTTCTTCAGTACCAACCTTATGGTAAGAGTAAATATAGATCTGATGTATAGAAAATGGAGGGCAAAGGAAAATAAGCTGCAGAGTGATGGTACATAAACAACTACCTGTCAATATAAGTACACTGATAAAGGATAGCATGTACTTACAAGAACAATGCAGAGCTAAAAAAATTCATTGGCATTGGATATATTCTACACTAATGTAACCATTCATACAGATCAGATAATTTGGAGCGAACAATTGATAAGCAAGCTATCATGCATACTGCTGTCACATAATGAACCAGGTATGTATGCAAGTACAGTGATACAGGACAACGTGTACTAACAAGAGCAAAGCAGCGGGCAGCATATTTGCGATATCTTGTCGTTCTTTTCAAACCGGAATTCTTCTTCGAGCTGATTTCCTGCAAAAAAGATCCGTAAGGCACATGCGGAAAAGTAGAAGTTCAAATTGTCATGTGATTTCATAGACAGTACCTCATCCTGGGAACGAGACCAGTGCATAACAAGGTTTTTCCATTCAATGTCTTCTAAATGTAGCGTAGGAGACTTCACCGGAAATTCGTTTATAGATTTGCCATCAAAGTGTGATTTCCTCAGGTAACACAGATACTGCTGCAATGCTTCCTTGAAAAGCACAAGCAAGCTTTGCTCGTCATGACTATCCAGATTGACCCTCACCTAGTTACAACAATGTAATGTAAATCATTGATGTGTTTGATCAGCAGAAAACAGGAAAATAATAACCATGAATAATAGCACTTACACGTAAGTTGGACAGGAAGATGTGAAAATGGTGTTTGTCTTCACTGTAATCTTCCCATGACGGGAATATATGCACGTAGTCCCTAACAACATTGAAAGCATTGTCTATTAAACTGGGAATAAATGGAATGGGGTTCCAATCTGCAGGAATTGGTCGTCTCTGTAGTTGGGATATGTCTTCGGCCGGTGGACTTGCTGTACTTTTTGCTGGAGTGGGATTTTTCTGTTGTACGACTGGTGCTATGGAAATGAAATCGGTATACCTTTTGCTGGAGTGCAGGTCCTGTGTGGTGGGGCTAGTGGTGTGGCTAGTGAAGTATGGGTACAGTCTGCTAGAGTTGGTCCTATGTTTTGTGTCACTGGTTGTACAACCAATATAAGTGGGGCGCTGTCTGATTTCTCCGGCACCACCACGTTTTTCAAGGACTTTGCTGGTGCTCCTTCAGGTTCGGCAATAACCCTCTTCCTTTTTGATGTCTAATGCACAAGAACAACATTTGAGTGGAAAAACATGGTATGACGATAGATGGAATATGTATTGATAATGGATGGGCATAGCATCTCCCTTATATGATGAGTAAACTAAGCAGACGGTGGTGCAACAAAGTAGAAGAAATGCAAGACAACATATGCAAGATACGCGCAATCAATAAAACCTTGCCAAATAAGAACATGCACCTTGATGGGTGAACATGACATGCCATCTGCCTTTGACTCCTCGAGGTTAGAATAGTCATTAGAATGATATTCTGAACAAGAATCAATAGGTGGGGAGCGTACGAGTTTCATTGCTTCCAAAATGGAACTCAATGCCTTGGTGCCAATTTTGTAAGTCATTGCAGTGTTCCACAATATTCTTCTGATGCGCGGATTCTGATATTCACTATAATTGCGTATAATATCTGAGAACCATGAAAACATAAATAGTTGTGAAATTATCTTTGTAATGCAGATGATATTCTAATATAGGGGCACCCCTATAAACACTTATGTGCTATCACTGGATTCTGATGAGAGAGCTCATGTGTGCTGTAATATCGTGTGTGCAGTTATATAATCTAGCACAAGTACACAAAAAAATAGGCTCCAGAAGTAAGGATAGCTGGCAGATGATAGGTTCATAATATACTGTATAGATAGTTTATTGCCAAACCATGATAACAAGAGCACACATCAACTAGGCAGATCATAGTGTACATAACAGGGGTACACCATAACCACGATATATAAATCGGGAAAGTGGAACTGGCTTGAAAATACGGTGTTGTATTGCCGCTAGTAATTGAAAGCCTATCGATCACATACAGGTCAGCACTATCGATCATGGTAAAGAAGAGCAAGCAGATTTTGGATAATAAAATGTTGGTTCCGCAGTGCCCACACATGATGAACTAGAGTGCATTAAGAATGCAACTCCCAGCTGTCTCTCGACCATTTCAGGCGGTTGGATGAAGATCCTACGTCTCCTAACCCTTCTTCTTCCTCGTCTGTGATTCTTCCCATACAGAACAACGCACGGCCGCCGGCCGGACCACCGGCCCCCACCGCCTGTGTTCCTCCGGCACCCCCACTCCCACCCGCGTCGAGTTTTCTTCGTTCGGCGAGGCCCCACAACCACCCGAGCCCCTTGGATCGCACCGGCGAACTCCGGCGAGCTCTGAAAAATCGACTAACCCAATTTTGAAATTTAGTCTTCTGTGAGTTAACTATTGTGGAATATAAAAGGGGAAAACCATAAGCATTGGGAGTATAGTGTTGAGCGTGCCATGGCGGATCTGAAGGTGCAAACCGGACAAAGGCAACTTCGCAACCAAGACAAGAAATCAGAGTAAAGCAGTGGCGATCTAGTTTCTTGCTGCGATAAATAAGTTGAGTAGATACGAAAGAGTACCGCCTATGGTGCGGCGCCATGTACGCATCTGGTGAGAATTTGATGGTGCTGCGGTAGCGATGGCTATCGGCGGCGTGGAAGCAGATCTAGGAGGGTAGACGGTGGCGGCGGGGCACGGTGGACGAGAAGGTCGTAGGAGCTGCGCCGGCAAGGTGGACGATGGCGGGGATGAAGCGAGAGGACGGGATGCAAGGATCCCGGTCCGAAGGCGTGGATGGGAGAGGTCGATCTCTTGTAATGGACGGCAGCGTCGGGGTATCAGCTCTGGCATGGTGGAGGACGACGGCGGTGGATGGGGTGGCGGACGGCGGCGGACAGAGGAGGGTGGGGTGGAGAGGGTGTTTTGGCGCCCACGGTGTCAGGGCGCGCTTGTCTCAAATGAGAGGAAATTTACAAACTTAGCCCTCGTTTCAAATTTCTACTACATCACAACAACATTAGTCGGTTGGGGATAGGACGGTAATCTCGCATACACCGAATATTTGCCAACGAGGGTTTGTTTTTGGCGCCCACTGTGTATGAATATGAATCGGGGAGGGAGTCGATTTCGGCCGAGGGCACACTGTGTTTTGCCGCCCACCATGTATGAATCCGGGTGAGAGGCGGTTACGTCACGTTTGGGTGAAATTACAAACCTACCCCTATCGAAACCTATAGAAATCCAGCAGATAGGCTTTGCGCGACAGGGATACGCAGTAGTGATTTCCATCTCGCAGCTTTTGGTTTCGGGCGGTTACTGCGACTTTCCCCGCTTCGTTCAAATTTTGCACAGTGCACATTTACCGTGCCAACTCAATTCGAATCCCGTTTGTACTCTACTATTTTTTTCGTGCGGGATCCATTTCAATTGGAATTACATTCTATATACATCATTTTTTATATATATACTTTCAAAAGCACAACACCATTTATACATAAATATGGTTTACAAATGGCATGATCTCAGATTCATAAGGTTGTATCCATCAATTTGGATTTCAAATATTTGAAACCACTTTATGTTGAAATCCAATGTATGCATTCCTTGCTAACTGTCTTCAATTAATGTGTGTTTCATGCGGGGGGGGGGGGGGGGGGGGGGTTAACTTCTCAAACATGTATAATGTGTTTCACACATGCAACATATAATGTAATCCTGTTTAGACACTAATTGCATATAAACCATGCATTGTTTGTAATTGAAGAATCTATGGATCACCAATATTGATAAACTATATAACATTACACATGTGCCCAAATTTAAATGAATATGCATGTTTGATACACCAATTTGCGTTATGATATTATCGATGTCGTGATCTCCAGTTTAAATATTTGAATCCCCTTTAATCCAGATATTCGTCTCATATAGCTATCATTCATGCTTATATAGGACTATCTCTCTGGACCTATACGCGTTCATCGTCTCTCAGGCATCTCTCGTGCTACCTGTATGTCGACAATGATCTTTTATCTTCATAACACACTGATGGTACTCTCTCCATCGACCTTCATCACTCTGTCTCTCTCTCTAGGTATATCTCGCTCCCTGCTATGTGTCTCTAGCTATGATTCTCCATGTGGAATATTTTTCTCTCGCACAAACACAAAACTTTGTCTCCCGGGGTCTCATTTCACTCAACTATTCCCATGTGTGCCACTCGCACACCCCTCATAAAGAGATATCTTTCGCTCCTTAGATATGAGAACCTACGAATCTTCCTCTTCAATATCTCTTTCTCACACACAAACACAAACTCTGTCTCCCAGGGTCTCATATTTCTCCATTGTTCTCTTGTATGTCACTCAAACACACCCTCTCTCCCTAGAGATATCTTGCGTTCCCTCATATGTCTCTCTAGCTATCACTCTCGTTGTGAAATATCTTTCTCTCTCGCAGACACAAAACTCAGTCTCTCTGGATCTCATTTCTCTATGATATTTGTTTGTATGTGACTCACATGCACCCTCTCTCTATCTCTCTCACACCCACACACATAACCCAGCCTTCTGATCCACTTGACTCCTATCTCTAGCGCACACTAGCTAGCATCTTTATCTTTCTATTTATCTGTTTCTCCATCAACCTTCTTTCTCGCACTCACTCTTGATTCCTATCACGCACACTACATATGTTTCTCTCTACATGCATGCAGTCAAGTGCCCTCTCACACACATATATAACTTTACCCTTTGAACCACCCGACGGTCATCTCCGACACCCAAACTAACGGATGTCTCTCTAGCTAGCATCTCCATCTCCGTATCTATCTGTAGTTTCTCCGCAACATTTCTTTCTCACACGGAGTCTTACTTCCTATCACCCACACTATATATGTCTATCCATACATATGCATTTATAGGTTGATCTCTTTGGCACAATCGTCGCGCCTCACCCCCTCTGCTTGCCATAGATGCATGCTCCAGCCCATGCCACTATCTCTTAAAGACAAAAACACATGCTCAATTGTCGGGCCTTCTTCCCTGCATTCTCACATGCATGCATATTGTCATACTGATCCTTCTCTCCCATGTCGTTGATCTTAGGACTTATGTCTTCTTTCTTTTATCTCGACCATGCGCGCGCGCACACACACACATCCCACGTATACATGTATACCTCTCACACATGCACGTTCAAGGTCTCTATGTCTCCATACGTAGTTAATTACCCTCAATCCTAACGCCACATCGAATCGTTCTCCTCTTTTGTGCACATAACTTCCGCCTGGATGGGCAAAACACACACTCACACTTAACAATCTCCTTCTGGCTACCCCTCCCCCCCCCCCCCCCCCCCCGCGCCCGCCCCGCGTGCCTCTCACTCTTCCCCTATATATCCCCGAAACCAATAAGACCATCCCTTTGTTTAATTCCCGCCTACATGCACCATCGATATATAGTAGTCTTCCGTGGTGTCTCTCAAACAAACACGTTCTCTCGGTCGACTCCTCTCACATGCACGCACCTTCTCTTCCCTCATACGGGCATTTTCTCTCTCGCACCCCATCGTTGGTGGCCTCTGCCATACACATCACCTCTCTATGATGAAGCCATGCACACTTAAATTACATCCGCCACAGAGGACCCCGGGACACACACACACGCGCGCGTGCGCGCGCGCACACACACACACACGCACGCACGCACCCCCCCCCCCCCACACACACTAAGACTCCATCTCTCTCTCTCACACACACACGCACCCCCCCCCACACACACTTAGACTCCATCTCTCTCTCTCTCACACACACAAACTAAGACTCCATCGCTCTCTCTCTCCTCTCTCTCTCCTCTCTCTCTCTCACTCTCTCTCTCTCTCTCACACACACACACACAAACACACACACACACACACACACACACACACACCACACACTAAGACTCCATCTCACAAACACATGCTCAAGGCAGAGCATTTGTTCCTACCACCCTCCATCCAACCTTACCCGTATGATAAACAATCACCTTTATTTACTTGCATAACATGGACAGATTCCACTTTACTTTAGTAGTCAGCAAACTTTAGTAGTCACCCTTATAAAAAACGAGTTGGCGACGATGGTGTGCCTGCCATCTTGTAATACAGACCATATGATCTATATCTGACGGATAGGAAGCAAACTATGATAATTTTACAAAAGATACCCGCACCTCTCTCCACATCATTATCTCCCACAACCTCATTGCTCAGCAATTAAAAAAGGAATAAGTCTCTGGAACAATCTAGCATGCATGGTGGCCGCTGCCGCCTGCCGGCGCCCTCCATCCCCATGCCTACGCCCATTCTGACCACCAGTCACCACCACGCTCCACTCCTCCTCGCCTTATCTCTCATCTTTCATTTTTTCGATGACATTCTCGAGATACCAGTTTTCCGATAAAATTCTCGAGATATCATTAGTTTTTACACATGGGATTACTCCTGCATGGGTCAATCACAACAGGTGTTTTGTAAAAAAATGCATATTGATGTTCCGTGCATTGCACGAGAATCTTGCTTGTAATTATATAATGCAAATCACGAGCAGGAAGTGACATTTTTTTGACACAACCACGTTAACATGGCCACGTAAATCACGAGCAAGAAGGAAAAGGGAAGCAGGCTGTGGAGTAACATTTTTTACCACAATTTCTTAGGAAACTCAGTGCAATAATAGAGTAGTTTTGCAAACTACCATTACTACTACACCTGAAACGGTTCAAAACCTATACTCCCTTGCCAGCGCGCGCTTCTCGCGTGAAACGGTCAGCGTCGCCGGGAGCGTTAGTGCCGCATTAATGCCCGGTCAGAGCGGAGGCGACCTCTCACTGGCGCCGGCTTTGAAGTGGCGCGACGGCCGAGAGAGCGCCGCTTCCCAGTGCACGCGACTGCTCCGCGTCGAGACTGGCCATAGGCCCTGTTTGGATCCATGGGTTAGAGTTAGTTTGAGCTAGTTGGGGCTCAAATAGCCCTAAAGTATCCAAGCACGAGGGTTTAAATTGGAGCAAGTTGCACCGAACCCACCAAAAAAACTATCCCACCCAAGTGGTGCTAACTGGAGATAGTTCTCATTGGGACCACTGAAAAATCACTTTTCTCTCTCCATGAAGTGCATTTATTGTCAATCTAACCCCGTCACCCAAACACCTCTTTGGCTACAGTTAGTTGAGGGTTAGTCATGAGTTAGTCTAACCTCTAGCTAAGTTAGAGTATCAAACAGGAGCAGTATAGGACATGCAGGTTGCTCAAAGCGTACATGCAAATTCATACGTGAAAGGGTTTTTTTTCTTTTTGAAAAGGGAACGTGAAAGGAATTTTTTTAGAATGCTCTTGGCATGTCGCTAACATGTGATAGTTAACCGACCTCAATAGACGGTAGAAACGCCAGCCCGCCGCACTTTGATAGAGACGAGGAGGGAGAACCTATATAGGCTGCTGGATTACTAGAGATAGGTGTCGCACGGAAGCCAACAAATATGGTGATAGCGCGGGTTAGCCATGTACTAGTATGATGTAACTACACTGGGCTACCGTGTTTCGTACTCTTCCAGTCCACTGTGGAGATGATTGGTTAATTTTATATCGCTGAATAATATTAAATATTATGAGTGCAAACGCTCCACCACGAGGTTCTTTGCTCCTTCTCGGTCGTCCGGAATCTATGTTCTTCCACTCTATTTTTTATTACGTGAGCTTTGTTCATCCTTTTGCCAACACGCAAGACATCTAGCATCAAGGCGCACGTGTTATGCAATGATCGTTCCATCTATATGAAGAACACGTGGCACTGGAACTACGAGACGGACATGTACCCAGGAGTGGACGTACGAACCTGAGTAATGTAGCGCAGTAAGTGAAGTAGAAAGGCACAAATGGTATGAACATGCGTGGCATACAGGGTGTGTTTGGTTGCGTTCTCGTCTCAGCATAGTTGTTCCCTCTTCATGCATGCTCAAATCAACACCCCTCTTCATGCATGCTTCTAGTGTATTTGTGCTAAACTAGTGTGGACTCGTGCACCCTCCATACACCCTACCAAACACCCAAAAGTAGGTCGAGAAGGGAACTCTTGGGCGGCATTTGTCTCTTACTACATACTACCACTAAATGTTGTACGTGCAATGCACGGTGATGTTATGGAGTACGTGTCTAAGTACTCTACTACTACTATATTAGTTGGAGGCACGTATTAACTTTTATATTTGTTTGTACGCCCCGAGACCTTCCAACTAGACGTGTATTTCTCTCCAGGTCGCACTTTGTATCATTCATACAGCTAAGTACTACTATGGGTGGTGAGGGAGTCCTAGACTAGGGGGTGTCCGGATAGCCGGACTATCATCATCGGCCGGACTCCAAGACTATGAAGATACAAGATTGAAGACTTCATCCCGTGTCCGGATGGGACCTTCCTTGGCGTGGAAGGCAAGCTTGGCAATACGGATATGTAGATCTCCTACCATTGTAACCGACTCTGTGTAACCCTAGCCCTCTCCGGTGTCTATATAAACCTGAGGGTTTTAGTCCGTAGGACGAACAACCATTACAACAATCATTCCATAGGCTGGCTTCTAGGGTTTAGCCTCCTTGATCTCGTGGTAGATCCACTCTTGTACTACCCATATCATCAATATTAATCAAGCAGGAGTAGGGTTTTACCTCCATCGAGAGGGCCCGAACCTGGGTAAAAACATCGTGTCCCTTGTCTCCTGTTACCATTCGCCTAGACGCACAGTTCGGGACCCCCTACCCGAGATCCGCCGGTTTTGACACCGACATTGGTGCTTTCATTGAGAGTTCCTCTGTGTCGTCACCGATAGGCTCGATGGCTCCTTCGATCATCAACAACGATGGCGTAGTCCAGGGTGAGACTTTTCTCTGCGGACAGATCTTTGTATTCGGCGGCTTTGTACTGCGGGCCAATTCGCTTGGCCATCTGGAGCAGATCAAAAGCTACGCCCTTGGCCATCAGGTCAGATTTGGAAGCCTAAACCTCACGGCTGACATCCGCGGAGACTTGATCTTCGACGGATTCGAGCCACAGCCGAGCGCGCCGCACTGTCACGATGGGCATGATTTAGCTCTGCTGCCGGACAGTGCCCTGGAGGCCGCACATAAATCCGCTCTGACCCTTAATTCAGAGCCGACCACGCAGATCGAGGACGGATGGCTAGACGCCGCCTCGGGGGCTGCAACCTCTACGGCGATGGAGCCGAACATTGACCTTGTCCCTTGTAAAGCTCGTGACTCCGAGGTGCCGGACTCCTCGCCGGACTCCGAACCTCCTGCGCCCCTGCCAATCGAATCCGATTGGGCGCCGATTATGGAGTTCACCACCCTGGACATCTTTCAGCACTCACCCTTCGGCGACATCCTGTATTCGCTAAAGTATCTCTCGTTATCAGGAGAGCCCTGGCCGGACTGCGGTCAGGACGGTAGGGATGCGGATGACGAAGAAATTCAAAGCCCACCCACCACCCACTTTGTAGCCACTGTCGATGATCTAACCGACATGCTAGACTACGACTCCGAAGACATCGACGGTATGGACGACGATGACGGAGACGACCAAGAACCAGCGCCTACGGGGCACTGGAAGACCACCTCGTCATACGACATATACATGGTGGACATCCCAAAGGATGGAAATGGAGAAGAAGCAGCGGAGGCAGATTTCCCTAAGAAACAGCCCAAGCGCCGGCGTCAGCGGCGCCACTCTAAATCCCGCCACAGCAAGAATGGAGATTCCGGCACCGGAGATAATAACACCCCAGAGAGTGCCGAAGATAACCCCCTCCAGCAAGATTCAGCACAGGAGGACGGAGAAGCCAGCCCTCACGAGAGAGCGGCAGACGAAGAGGTAAAGGATGATAATTACATGCCTCCCTCCGAAGACGAGGCACGCCTCAACGATGACGAATTCGTCATGCCCGAGGATCCCGTCGAACAAGAGCATTTTAAACGCAGGCTTATGGCCACAACAAACAGCCTAAAGAAAAAGCAGCAACAGCTCCGAGCTGATCAAGATCTGCTAGCCGACAGATGGACTGAAGTCCTTGTGGCCGAAGAGTATGAACTCAAACGCCCCTCCAAAAGCTACCCAAAACGCAAGATGCTCCCCCAATTAGAGGAGGAGGCATATAAACCTTCATCACAAGCGCACAATACGGCAGACCGACCACCTCGTGGCCGCGACAGAGAGGCCTCTAGACCCCCCATCAGGACCGTACCCCGGCATCGCTCGAAAAGTACGAAGCCACGGGGGAATGCGCCGGATTTGCAAGACATATTGGAGGACAAGGCAAGACAATCAAGATCGATCTACGGATCACTTGGGAGCCCCACGATGCGAGACGACCATCGTCGCGCCGGATACAGCAACTCCGGCCGGGCCGAACACAATAGACAAAGCTCGCTCGAGCTACGTCGTGATATTGCCCAATACAGAGGCGCCGCACACCCACTATGCTTCACAGATGAAGTAATGGATCATCAAATACCTGAAGGGTTTAAACCCGTGAACATTGAGTGCTACGATGGCACAACAGACCCCGCGGTTTGGATCGAAGACTATCTCCTTCATATCCACATGGCCCGCGGTGACGATCTACACGCCATCAAATATCTCCCACTCAAGCTTAAAGGACCAGCTCGGCATTGGCTTAACAACTTGCCAGCAGAGTCAATTGGGTGTTGGGAGGACCTGGAAGCGCATTCCTTGACAACTTCCAGGGCACATATGTGCGACCACCAGACGCCGATGACCTAAGCCACATAATTCAGCAGCCAGACGAATCGGCCAGACAGTTCTGGACACGGTTCTTAACAAAGAAAAATCAAATCATCGACTGTCCAGATGCAGAGGCCCACACAGCCTTCAAACATAACATCCACGACGAGTGGCTGGCCCGGCACATAGGACAGGAAAAGCCGAAATCCATGGCAGCCCTCACATCACTCATGACCCTCTTCTGTGCGAGGGAGGATAGCTGGCTAGCCCACAGTAACAACCTCAACAAAAATTTTGGCAGTCCGGATACCAAGGACCGCAATGGCAGGTCACGTCAAAACAAAAACAAACACCGTGTCAACGGCGATAACACTGAGGCTACGACAGTCAACACCGGATTCAGAGGCTCTAAACCTAGTCAGCGGAAAAAGCCATTCAAAAGAACTACTCCGGGTCCATCCAATTTGGACCGAATACTCGACCACTCTTGCCAGATACATGGCACCCCCGAAACGCCAGCTAATCACACCAACAGGGACTGTTGGGTATTTAAGCAGGCAGGCAAGTTAATTGCCGAAAACAATGACAAGGGGCTGCATAGCAATGACGAGGAAGAAACCCGGCCGCCAAATAGTAGAGGACAGAAGGGTTTCCCCCACAAGTACGGACGGTAAACATGATATACGCAACCCACATACCCAAGAGGGAGCGGAAGCGTGCACTTAGGGATGTATATGCGATGGAGCCAGTCGCCCCGAAGTTCAACCCATGGTCCTCTTGTCTGATCACTTTTGATCGAAGGGATAACGCCACCAGTATCCGCCATGGTGGATTCGCCTCATTGGTTTTAGACGCAATCGTCGATGGATTTCACCTCACCAGAGTCCTGATGGACGGCGGCAGCAGCCTGAACCTGCTTTATTAGGATACAGTGTGCAAGATGGGCATAGACCCCTCAAGGATTAAACCTACAAAAATGACCTTCAAAGGCGTCATACTAGGTGTAGAGGACAATTGTACAGGCTCAGTCACACTGGAAGTGGTCTTCGGATCCCCGGATAACTTCCGAAGCGAGGAGTTAATCTTCGACATAGTCCCGTTCCGCAGTGGCTATCACGCTCTGCTCGGACGGACCGCGTTCGCAAAGTTCAATGTGGTGCCGCATTACGCATACCTCAAGCTCAAGATGCCAGGCCCTCGAGGAGTCATCACGGTCAACGGAAACACTGAACGCTCCCTCCGAACGGAGGAACACACAGCGGCTCTCGCGGCAGAAGTACAGAGCAGCCTTTTAAGGCAATTTTTGAGTCCGGCCGTTAAGCGACCGGACACGGCCAAACGCTCCCGGAGTAACATACAACAAGACCACCTGGCACGTTCCGAGCATGCGTAGCAATGCGGCCCCAACCCCAGCCCTTGCATAATTGCAAGACCAGTCCTTCACGTACATCATTATGCTCTGGAGATACCATGGGCATAGGGGGAGGGGCACGACCACGACAGGCCCAGAGTGCGGTTTAACCACACCAGGGGCTCCCAAGTACGTTGCTCTTTTTCTTTTTCATTTTCTTTTTTCTTATCCACAGGACTCCGTTCACCAGAGGCCTTGTCCGGCAGTAGACCTGCCGAACTCACGATGCAACAGCCAGGGAAGGAGAAAGGCTACGACGAACACTAAGGTGGTCTCCATTACTTGCATTAAATCTATTTAATACACCATTCCGCAGCCTACCCCTGGAGGGGGACATGTTTAAATAGTACAATCCCTTGCTTACCGCACCACTTGTATCGCCCTGCATTCATGGCAGTATTTCTGAATAAACAATGCATCGCTCTTCGCTTGTAATTGCATTTCTTTCTTATATATATATATATATATATATATATATATATATATATATGTTCATTTATGACATCCTGCATCCATACACTTTGGTACGGCCGAATACACCAGGGGCTTAAGTTCCCCGCATCATGGTGTGATAAGTCCAAACACTTTCCCAAGTGCGCCACCCCAAACTTATAGCATTATATGCATCGGCTCCGAATCATGTCTTGGGTCAATAGTTGGGTTTGCCCGGCTCCAATGTTTTGGTACCTTACGTTCCGTTTTATTAGCTAAGGTAGCACTGGGAGAACCACTGCGATTGTGCCCCGGTTGAGCTGGGCGAGCGCCTTAGTGGAGAAAGCTAAAACTGACCGTCATGATAAGGCGAGAGCTGGTCGCTGTTCGAGAGGTTTTTTCGAGTCCCTAAAGACTTATGCCGCTTAGAGCGAGGAACCGGCTTCGTCCGGCCCAGGCGTGGATAGCGCCCCGAACTCGATCTTCCGAACACTAGGGGCTTCACCGAAATTTAAAATTATAGAATTCTATGGCTAAGTGAGAGTGTTCAAGCATTATAAGTCCGGTTGCCTTGTTCGTCGTGTTGAGCGCCTCCCTAGATGGACCCAAAAATGGGAACAAGAGCGCTCAAGTTTATCCCGAACACCCCAGCACTCGTGGCATGGGGGCTGAAGCCGACGACTTGCCATCTCTCAGATTCGATAAACGGCTGCACAGAAGGTAATATTTTAAATTAATAAGCGTTGCTTAGCGCATATGAACAAAGTTTTCAGCGCATAGGATAACACATTGCGAGTCTACTCAAATATTACATCTTTGGATCACTCATCCGCAATCTTGTGGGCACCCTTCAGGACACTCTTATAATACATTTCGGGCGTGCGATACTCCTTGCCCGCCGGAGGCGCGTCTGTCAGAAGCTTCTCAGCATCCAGCCTGCCCCAGTGCACTTTTGCACGGGCAAGGGCCCGACGGGCACCTTCAATGCAGGCGGACTGCATGACGACTTCCACCCAGGGACACGCATCCACCAGCCACCGCACCAGGCCGAAGTAGCTCCCAGGCATGGCCTCCTTGGGCCACAGCCGAACTATGAGGCCCTTCATGGCCTGTTCGGCTAACTTGTGGAGCTCGACCAGCTGCTTCAGCTGGTCGCTAAGGGGCACCGGATGTCCGGCCTCAGCATACTGAGACCAAAAGACCTTCTCCGTCGAGCTCCCCTCCTCGGCCCGGTAGAATGCGGCAGCATCGGACACGCAGCGAGGCAGATCTGCAAACGCTCCTGGAGAGCTCCGAATTCGGGTAAGTAACAGGTAATTCACATTCACATGCTTGCTTTGCATGAAAAATGCCTTACCCGCCGCTATTTTCTTCACTGCCTCAATCTCCTGGAGGGCCTTGTGGGCTTCGGCCTTGGCGGCTTTGGCACTCTCAAGAGCCGAGGCAAGCTCGGACTCTCGAGTCTTCGAGTCGCGCTCCAAGCTCTCATGCTTTTCCACGAGAGCCTGGAGCTCTTGCTGCACCTCCGCCACCCGCGCCTCCTGCTTCTCTCGCTCAGCTCGTTCCATGGCCGCATTACGTACTACCGTGGACACGGCCTCCTTCAAGGTTGCCACCTCGTTCGTGGCCCCTGGAGTATCCACATTATCCTCGTTATTTCTCTTGCAACCAAAATCCTTTTCTGTAAGGTACAAATTTAATACGGTGTTACTCACCTTCCATATCCTCGAGCTGCTTCTTGGCACGGCCGAGCTCACTCTCGGACCGCTCGAGGTTCTGCTTCAAAGCATCGACCTCCGCAGTCAGTGCGGTGGAGGTCAGCAGCGCAGCCTGCAATCCCATATTGACATAATTTTTAGACCTCCTGCGTATACCTTTTTAGATCCTCAGTCCGGCTTTTCTTTCCGAACACCCAACCGAGCATCAGGGGCTACTGTCTATGAGGTATTACATTACATATTTTAAATTTCTTACCTCAAATCCCGTTAGAAGGTTGCTGTAGGCTTCGGTCAGCCTGCTCTTGGCGAGCTGAACCTTCTGAATCACTGCACTCATGATAGTGCGGTGTTCTTCCTTGATGGAAGCGCCATTGAGCGCCTCCAACAAGCTATCCGGCGCCTCCGGTTGGACGGAGGCCGCCGGTGTCACAGTCTTGCGCTTCTTACGAAGGGGCTGCCTGCCGGACTCCAGAACCATCGCAGGTTCCGGTGCGGAGTCCGGAGCGAAGTCCGGGAGGTTGCCCTGTGGCACCTCCAGAGCCTCCCTCTCCTGGCGGGTCCCTTCCTGGGATCCCACCTCGGCGTCATCAGCGTCACGAGGGGTGGAGGCGGTTGGAAGGGAATCCATATCCAACGGAGCTAAGGACCCGCTCGATAAAGCGGGAAGATCGTCCTCGGCTAGACTACAGGTTGTACGCGGCATTAGAAAGACACCATGTGGCAAAAAGAAAAATTATAAATCACTTCGGAATCCGGATAGTTACGATCTTGCCAGGGGCTTGTCACTTGAGGGCCACTCCTCGTCGCCGTCGCCGGCGTTGGCGGAGCAGTCCGGAGGAAGGGTCCTTCCCTTCTTGGACCCTTCGGTCTCCCCCGTTGGGGAAGCCTTCCTCTTCTTCTCTCCCCCCTCTTGGGGAGAGGCCTCTTTCTCCTCCTCGTCTTCGGGGGAGGAGTCCGCCTCGGAGCCATCGGACGACGAGTCCGATACCACCTGGCGCCGGAAACTTCTTCGGGTTCCCGGCACCACGTAAAGTGTCGGGACTAGCAGCCCCGTCAAACGGGTGTCTGCTGGGTCTTCGGGGAGGGGAGCCGGACAGTTAACCTGTCCGGACGTCCACTACCAGTCCTGTTAAAGGCATTGGGAGTTTTAGATCCCACATAGAGTCAAACTATGAAAGAAATGAGTGTCCCATAAAGGATAACATAGCTTACGGCGCCGGCCGGGCGCTGCGTGCTGAATCCGAGATCTTCAGTTGCTGATGCGGGGGCTTCTCCGCCCTTGAACAGCACCCTCCAGGCAGCTTCATACGTTGTGTCGAAGAGCCCGCTAAGGGTCCGGTGCTGTGCCGGATCAAACTCCCACAAATTGAAAGCCCGTTGCTGGCAGGGGAGAATCCGGCGGACGAGCATGACCTGGATCACGTTTACAAGCTTAAGCTTCTTGTTCACCAGGGTCTGGAGACAGGACTGGAGTCCGGTCAGCTCCTCCGAACTGCCCCATAGCAAATCCTTCTCTTTCCAGGAGGTGAGCTGCATGGGGGTACCAGATCTGAACTCAGGGGTTGCTGCCCATTTAGGGTCACGCGGCTCGGTGATGTAGAACCACCCCGATTGCCACCCCTTGACGGATTCCACAAAGGCACCCTCGAGCCAAGTCACGTTGGGCATTTTGCCCACCATGACGCCTCCGCACTCCGCTTGAACGCCCTTCACCACCTTCGGCTTGACATTGAAGGTCTTTAGCCACAAGCCGAAGTGGGGTTGGATGCAGAGGAAGGCCTCGCACACGACGATAAACGCCGAGATGTTGAGCATGAAGTTTGGCGCCAGATCATGGAAGTCCAGGACGTAGTAGTACATGAGCCCCCGGACGAAGGGATGCAGTGGGAAGCCCAGTCTGCGGAGGAAGTGGGGAAGGAATACGACCCTCTCATGGGGCCTGGGGGTGGGGATGAGCTGCCCCTCGTTGGGCAGCCGGTGCGTGATGTCACTGGACAGGTATCCGGCGCCGCGCAGCTTCTCGATGTGCCCCTCCATAACGGAGGAGGCCATCCACTTGCCTCCCACTCCGGACATGACTGGAGAAGGTTGAGGCGAGATGTGCGGACTTGGGCGCTGGAGCTCGAGTGCGCAGAGATGGATAGGCAAAGGAGGAAGAAGGCGTAGGTAAAAAAGGTGGATCCTTATCCCCTTATATATGGGAGGACGAAAACTATGCGTCCCCACCGGCCTGGCAAAACTCGCTTATCTCCCAAGCGCCACAATCAATGGCGCGGTTGGGTTACCCACGTTTGTATTGATGGGAATCCCGGAATAAGGGGAACACGATCTTTGCTTCAACAAGACATGCCAAGGAAACCGCTTCGCTAAACGCGCTGAGGTGGTATAATAAAAACGATTCAAGTAAAGGCTTGGTAGTGGTGTGACGTCACACCACAAAATACGTCAGCAGATTGAACTAGTGTACATATTATTCTCTCTACGGTGGTATGTGGAATTTATCTTACAGAGCCGGACACTATCCTGGTGTTCACAATCTTCTATGAATTATTTGGAGGAAGAACCCGCCTTGCAATGCCGAAGACAATATGCGCTCCGGACTCGTCGTCATTGAAGCCTGGTTCAGGGGCTACTGAGGGAGTCCTAGACTAGGGGGTGTCCAGATAGCCAGACTATCATCATCGGCCGGACTCCAAGGCTATGAAGATACAAGATTGAAGACTTTGTCCCGTGTCCGGATGGGACTTTCCTTGGCGTGGAAGGCAAGCTTGGCAATACGGATATGTAGATCTCCTACCATTGTAACCGACTCTGTGTAATCCTAGCCCTCTCCGGTGTCTATATAAACCGGAGGGTTTTAGTCCGTAGGACGAACAACCATTACAACAATCATACCGTAGGCTAGCTTCTAGGGTTTAGCCTCCTTGATCTCGTGGTAGATCCACTCTTGTACTACCCATATCATCAATATTAATCAAGCAGGAGTAGGGTTTTACCTCCATCGAGAGGGCCCGAACCTGGGTAAAAACATCGTGTCCCTTGTCTCCTGTTACCATCCGCCTAGACGCACAGTTCGGGACCCCCTACCCGAGATCCACCGATCCATAAGTGGAAGAAGTGGAGACGCTCTACCACGCTGTTTTTTTACGCCGGGCTCTACCACGTTGTTCATGTCGCACTCCTTTCGCTGACGTGTGGGACATCCAACACGTGCCGTGTTTGGCACCCTTCATCATAAGAGTTGAAATGCTAGCATTCATCAGAAATAAACAATAATTATAAATCGGCAGTGATACTATTTTTTGCGAACCAATCAGCAGTGATACTATACCATGCGGTTTCCTTGCTCCTCGATATCGGAAAGAATACTTCCGTTCACCAACATGTGGGACGTCGACCATCCTAGTCCACTTGTCATGCACGCAGAACTCCAAGGGAGAGTCACCCAGGTCGTCGCGCCGCAGTAACAATGACTAATGAGCCGTCAAATCATAGGCCCACTTCCCACTTTGAAGTTGCTCAGACGAAGGAACCATCATGACTTCATTGAATTCCGCTTCTTGAAGAAAACTATTGTACCAGCAGTACTGCTAGCTACAGTATTTACTCCAACAGAGGCCTCCTTTCGTTCATAGGATAGGAATATGAAAATCATAGGATGTGAGATGACATGCATCTCAATTCCTATAGAGAAAGAGATGCCATTTGATGCATAGGATAGGAATTTTTCCACTTAGTCTAGGTTAATGTACTGCTAATTTGTTCTAAAAACTACAGTAGTAACTAGTAGTACTGGTACATGCTCATACTCAGACACAGACACACACACTAACTACTAGTACCACTAGTAGGGAAAAGCCTATACACAGAATCTTACCAGCAGCGCTCTTCAAAATACCATGCTACTGCTATTTAGCAGCAGCGCGTGTTATCAAAACGCGCTGCTGACAAGAAAATAGCAGTAGCGCGTCCACCGCAAACAGCGCTACTGCTATAATTGCCATGACCTCGCCCCCCACTAGTTATAGCAGTAGTGCACTATACTGAACAGCGCTACTTCTATAGAAGTTAGCAGCAGCGCGCTTCTAGGAAAACCGCTACTGCTAAGATCAGCCCACAAGTTTAGTCCCACCTCGCTCCGTGAACAGGGTGTTTACCACCTTAAATATGTTATTTCTGAAACTACCACAACTAGTTGGTCTTCACTGAACTCTATGTGTAAAATTTGTGGCCGCAATATGAGTCCTCTCCGGTTCCTACCGGAGAGGACTCATATTGACAATTCAGATTGTACACAAAAAGATCATTGATGGCCAATGTATTTTTGCATTGACGTAATTTTTGTATAGTTACACTTAGCAGTAGCAGTTTATATGCAAAGCGCTACTCCTATTCAGATTAGCTGTAGCGCGTTTTGGCAAACGCGCTACAACTATCCCTACCTTATCCCCATGCGCACGACCGGCCCTCTCACTCACACTCTCACTCTCGCCCGCGTAACCGTCGTCGTGCGTCGCCGCCGCCGCCGCCTTCGTCCATCCGCCGCTGAGGTACTCCCCTCCTGCCGTCCCTCCTCCCTCCTCCTCGCACATCCTCCCTCCGCCTGCGGCCGCCCCTCCCTCCTCCGCTGCCGCCCTCCTCCCTCCGCCTGCGGCCGCCCCTCCTCCCTCCTCTGCCGGAAGCCCTCCTCCCACTGCCCTCGACCTCGCCGCCCCTAGCTACCTCTCCGTCGCCCCCACCCCCTGCCACTAGTTAGTACTAGATTTAGTAGTAGTAGATGTTAATTTAGGGTTCATAACTAGTACTAGATGTTGCTTAGTTAGTACTAGATTTTTAGTAGTAGTAGTAGATGTTAATAGTAGTTGTAGTTGAACTACTTTAGTTGTAGTTGAACTAGTTTAGTAAGTAAATTAATAAACTAGTTGAACTAGTTGAATTAATAGAACTAATGTATTTTTAGTAAGATAATTAATATAACTAGTTGAACTACTTTATTTTTAGAAAGAACTAGTTTTTTTTCTATTTATAGTAAGTTTATATTTAGTAAGAACTAGTTGAATTAATAAAACTAGTTGAACATGTCATATTTGTTGTTATTTTTTAGTTTAAGCAATTATTCGGGATGTACTAGTGATAACTTATATGGTTTCAGGTGACCACCGTTGTCCCCGTCACCGACCCCTCCGACATCCCCGCCCTCGTCCCAGTCACCGACCCCCTCCGACATCGAGGTGAGACCAGCCAAATATCCTCGTATATCTTGTGTTGTTGCTCAAATAGGATATGTGGTTGCCCAAGTGACCGTTCATGTTCAGTTTACATCTCTGAGTGGCCTATGTTTTGCCGGAGTGTTGATTAATTTTCGTTCCGGCAAATTTCAGGCGCTCGATATGTCCTTTTTTAGCAAAGTTCATGTCGGATTTTTTCGTGAATTCTGGCATGACTTGTGCTAGAATATGTACAAGTTTAATCTTTGAATTATGAACGTAGGAAATGTCGTACTCAAACGACGACAGTCTCCCGGGGGAGTGTAGCTGGTGCCACGACGATCGAGGTATGTGCGACAGGTTCGTTCAGCTGGACGAAGATCGGCGCTTCAGCATTAAGCTCGAGGAGACCTTCGATTGTGAAACGGTACACAACAACGACAATTATTTTTTTCGTAATTAAGCATGACTTCAACTATTTCAACGTCTAATTTTCATATTTTACAATTCGACTAGCTTATCCTATGCCATGCAAGACGCTATGTCTTGGAGAGGATGGGTTTTGAAGACCATGAAAATTTCGAAACAAAGAAAATACACCTAAGGACCCATCATGATACGGATTTTGAAGTAAATCTGTGCAATGCTCAGAGCGTGACCCATTTTGGTTGCCAAAATTGGGAAGCACTTTGCAAAATGTATGGTGTTTATGAGGGTATGATTGTCACCATGGATCTTGGTGATCCTGACATCGAGCAAGACAATATGGACATTTGGGTCCTTGTTGATACGCTTCCAATTGTACCGCTATGTGAGTTTCTCAAACATAGTTATTAACTAATTTATATTGTTTATTTCAAAATAGTTGATAGCTTATTTCCATTGACAGCTTATTTTGATTCTTCAAAGACTGTGCAGAGGATGGTAAATAAAACCCACTACACCAATGGCACCAAATTAACGTATAAGGAGAAAAATCATCTGATCGCATTTTGTACTCATCTTGAGAATTACAATAACTATTATCGAACTCCTCCAAATTATGGTGAATACGTGCCACTAGTGCATGTGTTGAACCACGGTAACTTCTCTGGAGATACCCTGGTAAGATTTTTTACTATTACGACATCCGTGCATCTTTTGCATACTTCTAAAACTAGTACATCATTGCTAACTACGAAGTTATTATTATGTTTTTCAACAGAAACTCCCGATGTATTGTGTGCCTCATCTGATGTCTCTGCATGGTCGCCTCTCAGTTCTGAACATACTGCCAGGTAAATCTACGGAGCTCACCTGTGCATATCAGATTTCTAAAACCCGTGAACACATGTTCATCAAAGAATGGAAGAAATGTATGGACATTCGCAAGGAGGTTCTTGGAAGTAACACTCAGTGAAAGGCAAGAATTGGAGACAGGCTAATCTCCATTCTCCATAATGGAGAGTCTGGGGCTATCTTGTTTTTTGCTATTTTACCTTAGAAAATGTAATAGGTCCTATGAGGTACAATATGTTTATTATGTGGTGATGTGTTAGAGTTGATAATGAGGAGTACTTGTGATTACGACTAGTGACCAATTTGCTATGTGATGTCATTGATGAAAACGGTGATCTTGATGAGGTGTTATATGACAATGATGTATTATGATGATAAGTTGTTAATGATATGATGATGATGACAATATTATTATATCATTGGGTGAAAGAACCGCGGATTAGTTTCAAGTGGATGGACATCCACTTGAAACTAGTCCACGGTTCTTTCACCCCGTGATGTAATAACTCATTATGATGTAAAAACAATCTCTAAATTCCTGTTGTATGAAAACTTGTGTAAAGGTGTATGAATACAACATGAAATAAAAAAGAAATAATATACTAAATAATAGTAGTAGCACGGGAAAGGAGAACCGCTACTACTAATTACCAGTAGCGCTGTTCTGAAGAAGCGCTACTACTAAGTCAATTTAGCAGTAGCGTGGATCCAGGCGCGCTATTGCTAAGCATTAGCTGTAGAGCCTTATCAGTAGCGCTCTTGCCCGCGCTACTCATAGGCCTAAAATCCGTGCTGCTGCTAGGCTTTTCCCTAGTAGTGTACTACTACTTCTCACATGCTGGCCAGACGACGTCGTTCTCCTTCCCGGCTTTGTCGGCGACACCCCACCGTGCTTGGATCTCCGCCGACCTCTCCGCAGCGGCGCGTGCGTCCTTTTCTTTCTTGCGGCGGCGGGCCTCTCTTTTCTTGAGTGCTTTCTGACTTTTCCGCTTCCTCTGTGCGGCTTTGGCCGCCTCTTGCTCAACCGCCCATTCGGCCTTGGCATCTTCAAATTCCTCCCACATAGTTGTGAGGTCGCGAGCGGCGATGAACTCGGCACGGCGGGATGCCATCGCTTCCTTACCATTTTGTGTGCGTTCGTGGGCGGCGAGGAACTCGGCGCGGCGGGATGCCATCGCTGCCTTACCGGTTAGTGTGGGCGCGGTGGCATGAACGACGCTTGGTGAGAGCTCTGGGGTGGAGTGGCCGGACAACCGTGTAGTGCATTGGTTTTTCAAGAGCTCAAGGACAGAAGACGAAGCAAATTAGGATTCCCCTTCAATCCTGGTCATTTATTAGCGAGTAAAATGCATTGGAGGTCATCGAACTTGTCTTGATAGCTAACTTTGATCACCGTATACGAGAAATGGTGAGTATACGGTCGCTGGTTCAACATATAGCTCTGTATTTGTATGGTTGACTAGTCAAACAGTCCGCATGCGCTTGAAACGGTCACCGTCTCTCCAGAATGTCAATGCCGCATTCACTGGACTTAACTGCAGGTGCAATTGGTGTGTCACTGACATGCGGGCCAGACGCCCGTTGGGCCTACATGTCAGACACCCAAACGCATCTGCAGTTAAGTCACTGAAGCAGCGTCCGCATTCACGCCCGACGAACCTACTCCGGTGCCAGTTATCCATCTGCCTGCCGCGGCTCATTGCCATTCGCCCGCTATATTAACTTGAGCCCCAGCTCCCAGCCATAGCCAAAGACCCACACTTATTCTCCTCCGGTCCCTTCCTTCTGTCGGCACCACTTCAACCATGGTCTCGTGGTGCTTCGAAGCTCTCTTGGACGTACTGTCGCAGGAGCAGACGAGGGACATCGGCGGCTCCGCTCCGGGCGCGCTCCAAAGCTCTCTTCGACGTACTGTCGTAGGAGCAAACAAAGGAGATCGCCGGCACCCCCCGGGCCGCCCTCCGCCGCCACGACCATGAAGCCGACGCGCGTGCGCGGGCGCAGCCGGCAGCGAGGAAGAGTAGTACACGATAGGTTGCCGCCGCTCTGGTCCCGGGAAGGACACCGCTACTCCACTCAGTCGACGCCAAGCTTGGTGGGGTAAACATCGGCGGCCGATTATCCGCTTACGGCGACGTGGAGGCGGAAATCTTCATAACCTTGTGCTCTGGCCGGAGGAGGAGGCTATCGAGGTGGATGAGGAGGAGGCAAAGGCAATGGCCGGCTTTCTCGGGTTCATGGCCGGACTTGGTGGTCGGGCGCCAGCGATCGTTTAGATTAGGTTTACAGTAGGTTTAGTACGGTTTGTGCAAAATATGTAATGAATTTCGTCCAGTTTGTAGGAAAAGTTTTTGAAATGTAATGAATTTCATCCGGTTAATTTGAAATTTGCTTTGTTTGCACGAATTTCGTCCGGTTAGTTCATATAGTTGTCGAAAGGTATGCGGGCAGCATCGGATGGCATCCATCAGTTTCCTCGGACAGATGCCGGTGTAAATTTGTGGGCCAGCGCTGGAGATGCCCTAACTATCATGCTATAATCGCTAACAATCTTCCATTATTTGGTAGGGAACAGTTATCCCTCGATCAAAATCAGATCCGTGGTGTTTCGCACTCCTCCCGCGTATGAGTGTAAACTCTTGCTTACATAAAAATGGAGCAAGTGGACGGCACTGTAGCACGTCATATCACTCAAACTAGCCCGCCTAACGAGCGGGAAAGCACCGCCCTTGTCATTTTGTTCTGGATTTCTATCGATCGATCACGCGAAAATGTTAGGCTTTGCAAGTTCTAAAGGAAAAGGCGGCACACATACGACTCATACGCGTCGCAACCCCGACAGTCCGGCTCACACGCCGCTCACCTAAGGGGACACGCGTTGTCTTGCAATTTCACTGACATGTGGGACCGTAATTGAATAAACCGTCGATAGCCGAAATCTAATCGCTCGGTGGGCGTCGGCTGAGAAGAGAGAAACGGGGGAGGGAGAAGAGATCGCCCGCCCGCCGCGCGCGGACTCCAAGAAATATATGGTGATAATGTGAGGTGGGCCATGCTGGAGTCCGGACCACTTCCGGAGCCCGCTCTCACCGCCCTGGCCCCTCAAGACGCCAGCTGCCCGCTGCATGCATGGCATGTAGTCCCCGCTTATGTGGAGGAGAGAGAGGCATTGACAAAGTCAAGGAGTAACAGTGGAGACAATAGCTTTCATCAAAAATAAACAATGAATACTCGTTGCTCGTCCTCTATATCGGAAAGAATACTTTCATTCGCCGACATGTGGGACGTCGACCATCCTGGTCCACCTGCCATGCACAAAATTATCCTGGTCTACCCCGGTCGTATCGCAGGCCCAACCTTTCCCACCGTAAGTTGTTCGGACGAAGGAACCATCATGACTTCGTTGAATTCCGCTTCTTCAAGAAAACTTACTGTACCCGCAATACTGCTACCACACGCGATGACTGGACGACACTGTACCACATCATATCACTGAAACCCACTAGGCCAAACTAGCCCGCCTAGGTCATCTATTTTGGAACGGAGGGAGTACGTCTCTGCACTGCTATGATTTTGTGTTGCATGATCTCTGTACTTTTGCTACGATTTTCCTACCCTATGAACCAAATGAGGCCTGAATGTATGTCGACTATTGTCTGATCGATCACTAAGCCTACAATTTTAGGAGCTAGGGCTATTGGTTGATCGACGAGGGATAAGTATAAGCGTACCACGAGCTCATCAGCCCCAACGTTTCTCTTCGGTGAGTGTTTTGCAAGTACTATAGCTCGCACAGTAGCTAGCCAACTAACACCAAGAATCATCAAACAAGCCCTGCTGATATGATAAATAGTTCAAACTTACATCTAAGCATGCCATATATTACATCAAAAGCTGGTGAGGATACATCTGTGTCCATAACTCGGAGAGGGATCGCATGATTCACTATCAAACAAAAGTAGCAAGATCCGCCCACACAAGACAGTGCACTAGCCCTAAGATGGTTTGATAACACGCATCATTCTGGTAATTAAACACAGGGCAATGTAAACTACCCTAAAGGATTAGCGCGACCAACTACTTCTTGCCATCGATCTCTCGGGCAATGACCACAACACGAACAGCGGCATGGGATTCGATTTCTGGGGCGATGTCCACAGGACTGACCGCGACATCGGAATCGATCTCCGGGGTGATGCCAACAGGACGGGCCACGGCATCGGAATCATCAAGGAAAACCACCGGCACCTGCAAAACACTAACATATTAGCAAGCACATTGCAAATAATCAAAAATCAAGCACATTGCAAATAATCAAAAGCCACAACTCTGGTAATAAGCCATTATTTTTTACCTTGTGCAGCTCACCGGGGGATCTCATCCCTCTGGGGGCCATCTCCTCATCCTCAATGGGGGCCATCACCTTGCCAGGGGAATACTGCTTCTCAACGGCGACTATCTCCTCAAACTCAGTCTTGAGCCTCACATAGGTGGCAATCAGAGCTCCTGGGGTAGGCACGGTGGGGCCCTTGCTGTTCTTACAACTTTCTTTGAGGAGTTCGTCCGCCAATGTCCTCAACACTTTGGCCAGTGCTTGTTTCTTGGAGTTCTTCGTCTCCATGGGTTGGCCCGCCAACATGGTCAACACATTGGTCGGTGCTCGCTTCCTGGAGATTGTTGTCTCCAGTGGGTTTTCCGCCGGCAACTCTTTGCCTAGTGCTCCAAGATCCATCAATGAACTGATAAACAAAAAGCAATCAAAAGGAAACCACAATCGCAATGAAAATGGGAAAAGCATAGGATGTGAGAATTGGTCGGTGCTTCGCAAAAAGAAGATTATTGGAATGAAAATATAGCAGCATAACTGATTCGCCCACCTTTCCTTCGTTGGTAGGGAAGAAAAATGGTAGAAGTGAGTAGCCTGGAGTGAGGTTTTCTTCAAGAAAGGGAAGAAAGGGCTTGAAAGAGCGTTCCAATGAAATGATGGTTGCTTCGTCCAGTCCAACTTGGAGGCCACCTTACCACTGCTGGTAAAGGTGTGGGTTTTGTGTTATGACAGGTCATGACGGCCACACCGGGGTGACAGGTGAGTCTCGAGTGTAGCACCTCGCTGTGATTTGGTGGATGGCACGCGGGCCCGGATGCTTTGAAATGTCATTAACTTGATTTTAGTATCTTTAGTATTTGGATCCAATCATGGATGAGGCTAACAAGTTTTAGTCCCACTACTTTTAGGGTCTGTTTGGTTGGAGACTAGTGTGGCCGAGTCAAAGTGTGGCTAGTCATGAGACTAAAACGTATGAAAGCACTCTCTCAATATTGTGCACCGCGACCAAGGCGGAGAGGAAAACGAGAGAACTACGTGATTAATGCATGAGTTTAATTAGGGTAGTTTTGTAAAGTACGAGATACATTCCTCCAATCGCAAAGTGCCTTGGTTCATGAGCTTTGAGATTTGAGCCCTATAAACCGGAGGGGAGGGGGTACTGCACATGGTGTAGTCTAGTCACTTGTTTTTTTTGAGCCGAAGTCTAGTCACTTGTTAAAATCTCTAGAAAGGCAAGTACTCCTTTCCGGTTTACAGGTCTATACTACTCCCTCTGTCTAGGTGTGTAAGTCATCTTACAAAAACCAAATAGTCCCAAAACACTTAGGTGCGGTGCATTAACTTCTACCTTGTTTCTTGTTTCTTGACATACGTATCAACCAATAAGAGATGAGAGGTGTGCATGCTTTTAATGACTTGCAATGGCTAGTTCATTGCATGAGATGCTATTAATTAGCAAATAAACATTGGTGACCCCAGGAGGAAACGGTGCTAAGCGCGTGGACCTATGCAGAATGAGTACTTCCTCCGTCTAGGTGAGTAAGTCATCTTGGGTTGTACACCATGACCAAGGAGGAGGGAAAAACGAGAGACCTTAATGTTTATTTGTTAATTAATAGCATTGCATGCAAGGAACTAACCAATGCAAGTCATTAAAAATATGCACACCCCTCATCTCTTATTGGTTGATATGTCAAAAACAAGAAATGAGGTAAAAGTTAATGCACCGCGCCTAAGTGTTTTGGGATTATTTGGTTTTCATAAGATGACTTACACACCTCTCCGCATGTAGTTTGTTAATTTTCATGCATGTCACAAAAAATCACGGGGCTATTTGGATTGTGACTATGTTTGTCTTATGTTGCCACATTATTTTTCCCACACTTGCCGCACTTTCCTAACCTGAGTTGCTCAAATTGTTAGACACACTTTGGCTTGCCTAAGGGAATCTTGCCAAAAAAATTGTGTCTATGACATATGGGGTTCACTACTAATAAAAAAAATCTTGTCTTAGGTGTGGCTAATAAAAAAGACTTATATTTAGGAACGGAGGGAGTAGAAAATATAAATAATAATGGATGTTGAGGCAATCCACATTTCTACTAATTTTAGCCGTGGGCTTGTTCACAATTTTTACGAGGGGGTGGTTGTTCATTTAATGGAGGGACTTGTAGTACTACCAGACTTGAACGATACAAAGTGCGACTTGGCACACCGTAACACCACTTGAAACAAGCGGGTAGCTATCTCAAAAAATAATCAACAACTAAAAAAAACCGCGACCTGGCATGTAGTATAGTACACAATTTTAAACGATTGTTTTGATGGAGTGAAAAAGGAAAACAACCCCACTACTTATATATAGGCCGGAGCCTCCGCGCTTGCTTGCTAGGGCTGCTCTATTCACACACTCTCATCCTCTCCAGATCTAAACAAGATAGGGGTAGTAACCCTGTCTTTCTCCCTTCAAAAAGCACTGGCTTTCTATCCTCACCGCTGGTTACAGATCCGGACATATCGCCCTCCGCCGGTGAAGGGGAGGAGGGGCAGCATTTAGGCCGTCATCGATAGCGAGGGAGGAGACCCACTGCCGGCCACACCGTTATCTCTGGCCGAGCACCGGCGCGGGAGGTCCTTCGATCCCTTCGTCGTTGCCTGTGGGCGGATCCGACCTCCCGCCGCCCACCTATCCACATCCCGACGTCCTTCAGGTATATCTTCGTTCGAAACTGCCTTAGCTCTACTTCCCTAGCTCGCTACGTCGCTGCATGTGCATCATTTTCTACCTCTCAGCCCCTCTCGATCGGATGGTCCAACGTCACCTATTTTTTTTCTTCTATTGTTAGAGGTAAAGGTACATCATGGAGTCGAATCTTGTACTCCCTCCGTCCGAAAATACTTGTCACTGAAATAAAGTGGGGGTGGGGGAATTTAGTATGTACATCGGACTTGGTACAAACAGGAAGGAAAGGAGATGAAAGTAGTACAGACTGGTCATCCAACCGGTCTCTTGTTCGAAAAGGGAAATATAGGGGTAACGCTGTACACAGTGGTATGACCAGGACTAGATTTGCTATCCACACATAGGAGTAGGTGGCTAGAGTGAACAAAAATGGGACCAACCCAGATATGTTTCTTGGATGTTTGTTTCTCAGGGCAACAAACTATGAATCACCACTTTATGCCCCTGTTTACGTACAGGGTGTTGTACTACTGGTGCACCCACTGTCCCATGCCCTTATACCAAATATTTAGGCTCTGGTCGGAATAAAGGGGCAGAAAACATAGGTCTTGATGAAAATAGAGGAATAGGAAATGAATGTAGGTATAAAACTATGGAGCAGCGAACCGGAGGAAACTCTCAAGAGAATGTGTTCGGATGGACTACGAAATGTACAGATTTGTTTTTTTAGAGTAGCATGCTTGGCAGTATGAGATGCTATTTGTTTATTCAGCTACACAGTGACTACTCTTTTCCTCACCTCACGTACCACACATAGGTTGATTTTTTTATTCCGGCAAACACAACACAGCAACCTGTCTAACGCATGGCAGCGAGCGCCTGCCTCGGGCTTCCGCCCAAAAAATGAGCAGTGCGTGGATGTTTCTAATCTGATGGAATCAGTACTACCAGACCAGCTTTCCTATGAAACACTATTCACCTTTCCCGTATTCCGAACGGTTGGAAGGGAAAGAATACGGTAGGAATTATGTTCCTACGAAAATCCTGCACCAAACCTGTGAACCGAACGCAGCCTTAGCTGTTCTTAAGATAATGTCCCTGGTAAAAATGAAGCCATACCACTGTTTTTTCCTGTAATTATTTGAGACTCTGACAAGTTTAGCCAAATGTTTTTGCCTGTAATTGTTTGAGACTCTAACTGTTTCCTCTGTGCCTTTTTGTGCAAACAGGGATATCCAATTCACCTGGTTGCTGTTGTGACCTTTTGGTGCACTGCACAAAACTCTTCTTAAAAGAAGTGACTTTTGTGCTGTTTAACTGGAATGTCAGATGGAACAGTTGGTTCATTTTGGTGGAACTGCACAAAGGGAGATCTGTGTTCCAATCCTCATCATCCATATTGGCACCATAACCTTCCTTTACGTAAGAATGATATTTAATGCACGCGTTCATCTCTATTTTCCGACTACCATGAGAAAATAATGCTGTTTTTTACTAGTACACTTGTACTCCCTCACTGAAAAAACCAATTCTGAATTAGAAGGCCAATCATGTACTTGGTTTCACCAACTGGTGAGGAGAAAGAGAAACATAGCATGAAGAGGAAGAAGAAGAAGAATAAACAGTGCCAAGGCGATCTTGCTGAAGCCAGAGGCCTCAGTCGAGGCTATTCAAGGGCTCCGGCAATGACTACCTTACATGTGAGACGAACTCCAGGGAGCCCTTCCACTTCTGCTGTCTCACTTAATTAATTAGGAGCACTTAAGTACCACTAATTTATTACTGCCTAATTTTCCTGTTGGAGTTAAACAAATCTTTAGTAGGACCCTATGTTGAATCATGTACGTGTGAATGTTTGCCTATGGAGGTGAATCATGTGGTGGAGCAGGGAGGGAATATTATTAGTGTCATTACATAATAGTGCTATTGTTTTGCATGTCAGTTTATTGCCATTGGTTCAATGAGGCAATGTTTTGCGTATTGTCCATCATGAATTTGATGCTACTGTTTGAGTAATATGCTAATGTCTTCTTATTCTTTCTCACTAAGCTAATGAAGGTTTCACCTTGTTCCTACTTGTGCAAACAGGGATCATGTTGTGCCAATCATACATTTTAGTGGAACTACACAAGACAATACAATGAACTGTATCCCAGCCAGTGCTTTAACTCTGCTGGAAGTTCTTGATAATCTTTTGATGTAATCTCAGCACTGGTAAACAAGAGTGATTTCAACCATACATTTGAAGTGCACAAAAGTATATACTATTGTGTGATTCCAGCGAGTGCTTTATCATCTCTTATGGGACTACATGAATAAGCTTTTTTTCTCAGGTTGGTACGGGCCTAAGGCCTTCATCCATATTTGTTTGCTGTCATCTCTATTTGTATCGTGCTACTGTCATGAGAAACTCCTTTATCTTTGCACTTTTAAGTTTTGCAACCTATGATAAAAGGCAATGCTTTGAGTGTTGAGTTGAGCTAATTGGCACTGATTAAATAAACTAATACCTCTCTTTAAGCAAGACTACTATGTTGCTAACTTTACCCATTAAGATAATGAGGGTGCTTCTATTTGTTAGTGTATGTTTCATTAACTAGTCCCACTATTACAGTAATCTCACTCTCTCAATATATGTGCCAACAGGGATGCTCGATTTTGGTGGAACTGCACAAAAACTTTGGGTGCTTCATTTCCTCGATAGCTTCCATCCTTTCCTGTCAGTCGCTAATCTCCGCTTGCTTTCGTCCTTTGCTGTCAGTCGCATGACTTACCTCGGCTTCCAGTCAAAGGAAATAGTAATTGATATGCTACCTCACACAGGTTGGTACTGGTTTTTATCCTGATTATTGTGCCTGTCATATGTATTGGTAATTTGGTATTGTGCTATTGTTTGCCGATTTCATAAAGGAGTAATTTGGAGCCTAAACTCGCAGGCAAATCATTACATCGGGTGATTTTAGTAGAACTGCACAAAATGATCAGATGAACAGGTACTTATGTTGCTGCTATGTACTCCAAAGTTCACTCAGACAAGCATCAATGTTGACAAGAAGTGCCTATATTCATTGGAGTATCAACCGGCGTCAACCAATTGTCAAACTCCAAGTATTAGGAGAGTGAACGCCAAAAATATTGCTTGGTGCATAGCCTAGAAAAACGCAGTCCAGTCTTTGGTCCCAACTTGTGCCTTTTGGTTATAGGCACATATGGTAGCGAACTATATGGCATGGAGTCTAAAGATTCCAGACAAGTTGGTTGACGCGTATATTCATCTGGGACTTAATCAGTCTGCACGCCAAGGATGCTCCATTTCAGTTGAACTGCACAAAAAATTTGGGTGGTTCATTTTCTCAACCGCCTCCTTTCTCGTCTGCAATGTAGAATTTTGGCGAGATACAGGACCAAGATGAGCCAGTAAACTAGTTGGATGAAAGTAGTGGCCAAGTTGCTCAAACCTCCGTCGGCACGAGGCCACTATTTGAGGATAAACCTACAAGCAAATTCAGGTTGTCTGTGCTGCCTCTTATGTACTCGAAAGTTTACTCGTACAAGAACTAATTTTAGCAAGAAGTACCTCTGATTGAACACAATTTACCAGTATGTACCCTAGGTAATTAAAGTTCGTCCATGGATCATATTAGCTGTGATCTCAATCATTTGGATGCATAAACAAACTAAACATATGTATATCTGAATATTTTTGTGAATTATGTATGAATATTGTCGTGTGATCTATCAATCATTTGGATGCATAGATATGCTGAGCTTGTGTATATATGAATCTTTTGAGTTGTTGATAGTGAATGTTGGCTATGAATATGAACGTGTCCTGTGAACCTGAGTTTGATATGAATTGCAACAGAACCAGTGATAACCCTTCTCCTCCTCTCAATCTGCGACTCCACTACCGCGTTTTTGAAAGCACAAGTGCTCCCTAGGTGGTTTTGGTAATTAATGTCAACATATCTCTTGTTGGACTAACACTTTTATCTAGCATGTTTCAGATAAGTTTAACAATGGAGTGGCATGGACTAAAGGATGTGGGAACTCCTTCAAGATGCTAAGGACAAAGGATTGGCTCAAGCTTCAAGCTCAAGACTCTTCATTTTATATTTTAGTGATCCAAGATCACATTGAGTCTATAGGAAAAGCCAATACTATCAAGAAGGGATGAGGTGTTGCTTAATGAGTTTCTTGCTCCACAGTGCTTAGTGATATGCTCCAAAACCCTCAACTACTTTCCCACTTCCACACATATGACCTAAACCTAAAGTCAAACTCGTACCCACCGTGTCAGGACCCCGACTCAGTGTCACATCGATCTAGCCTGTAACACCTCATATCACTTTGCGGCCTCACGCACGGTATTCCCACGGGTGTCGCCTTACCTTTGCATGGGACCGTTTGCGCCTTTTGGCACACGTATATGATAGTGTCGCTAGCATCCATATGAAAAGGAGCCCGGGCTGACATGGCTAGTTGTAAACCCAAAGTGGCACAGACTTACAGGGACAGGCATCCATGACCCAGCATCGAACGTGTCGGTCATCAGCGAGTAAGTTCCGGGCTGTAGCACTGGGCTAGCAGGACTCCGGTAGACCGGGCTGTAGCGGGCTAACAGGACTCCGGTACTCAACGCGTGACATTTCCCCGAAGGGACAGACACAGGAACGAAGAAGGACACATGCCGGCCAGCCTAAGTGTTCCGGAGCAGTAGCAAGCTACCATGGCTCAGTGGAGACACTAGGAGACATTTCTCGGTAAGAACGGCTACTAAAGATAAACAACTAGATAGTCAGATCCCACACATACCAAGCATTTCAATAACATACACACAATATGCTCGATATGTGCAAATACAACATGGCATCACAACATGACCCTACGACTCAAGTATTATTCATCAGGCTCCGAGGAGCGAGATATTACAGACATGGGTCACATGACCCAACATTCAGAGCATACCAGTCAAAGCACAAGCGGAAGCTTAACATGTCTGAGTACAGACATCTATAAATGAAAAAGGCTTAGAAGCCTGACTATCTACCAGATCCTGCCGAGGGCACAAGATCGTAGCTGAGGTATCAAGCTAAACGTCGAAGTCCACGCGGAACTACTAGCGAGACCGAGGTCTCTCTGCAAAACATAAAATAGGCAAACGTGAGTACAAATGTACCCAGCAAGACTTACATCAGAACTAACTACGTATGCATCATTTTCAACAAGGGGATGGTGGAGTTTAACTGCAGCAAGCCAGCTTGACTCGGTGGCTATCCTGAACTACGACTGCAAGTAACTCTTTTGAGGTGGCGCACACGAGTCCACATATTCACCATATCAATACACCACTATGGATCCGCTCCCGTCTCCCTACGAGAACGCCATCCATAGCACTCACGCTTATCTTGCGTATTTTAGAGTATCCACTTTCACTTGTCTATGAACTGATATAGGCAACCCAGAAGTCCTTTTCCGCGGACACGGCTATTCGAATTGATGACATTAACCCTGCAGGGGTGTACTTCTTCACACACGCTCTCACCACTTACCGCCGTTTACACGACATGTACTCGGCAACCTTCAAGCAGAAGCCCAACGTGGGTGTCGGCCACGACCTACCTAAACACTCAAGTCCCTAGTCCAGGTTTATCGCCTATTTGGGTTCCATCCATGAGGAGATCCGGCCGAAGTTTCGCTCACAGCCCCAAACGATGTGAACAGGGTTCCGTGACACCAAACGGGCGCCCAGTTTACCCGGCCACGTGCCTACCGCATCACAGCCCACCCCTACGGTCAGCGCTGCGCACGGCCTCCAGCATACTACAAACACCAGAAACTACTTGCAACTCCTGGACAGAGGACAAGGGTGATTAAGAAGCCGAGAGGGTCCATTGGTTTCGGGCCCAATGCGTGGTAGTAGCTGAATCATGGATCACAAACACAGAACTCAGTTCCTGAGGACGGCTGCAATGAGACAACCCACCATGTACTCCTACATGGCCTCTCACCGCTACCTTTACCAAATCGTGTTCACACACTTAGCTCACACACAGTAGGACATGTTCACGCACCTCTGATTCATCCTCGATGAATCAGACCCGACTCAACTCTAAGCAGTAGCAGGCATGACAAATAAGCATGAATGAGTAGGCACAACAGGGCTCAAACAACTCCTACTCATGCTAGTGGGTTTCATCTATTTACTGTGGAATGACAGGTCATGCAAAGGATAAAGGGGTTCAGCTACCGCAGCAAGTAACAGATGAATCGTTGTTGTCCTAATGCAGTAAAATAGAGCAGGAGCGAGAGAGTGGGATTGTATCGAAATGAACAAGGGGGTTTGCTTGCCTGGCACTTCTGAAGATAACTTTGAGTCTTCATCAGTGTCAACGATCACATCGTTGGAACCACGTCTATCGAGAGGGGACAACACCGGCAACTGAGGAAGAACACAATCAATGCAATGCTACAATATGATGCATGATCATGACATGGCAATATGCTGTGATTTGAGCTAATGCAACTAGCAGCAAGTTAAATGAAGTTGGTTTGAACCCTAGGTTCAAATTCAAACTCCACATGTGAAGGTTTAAATGCCATTAATATGATTTGTGCTAAACAGTAGGCATAAGTTGTTCTAACATGCATGAAAATGGTACGGATGGATTCCTTGAATTTTTCTGATCATTTTTCGTATATAATTTGTCCAATTTGGAGTTACAGAATAAAAGTTATGAATTTTTTGAAGTTTAAATAATATTCTGGAATTTCCTGATTTAATTTAAATCCAGAAATATAATTATTGCGCCAGCACGACGTCAGCATGACGTCAGTGGTCAACTGCGGCTGGCTGAGGTCAAACCTGACGTGTGGGGCCCACACGTCAGTGACAGAGGGGTTAAACAGGGTTAAATTAATCCTAATTACTAATTAGTGGCGCTGGGGCCCACTGGTCAGTGTCAGGGGGTTAACTAACAGTGGTTAGCGCTGATGATGTCCACCTGGCCGACGGGGCCCACGCGTCAGTGACCCTGGGGGGTCAAACCCTAGGTCGGACAAGTCAAACCCCACCGGCGACATGACGCCGGCGAGGTCCGAGACGGCGGCGTGAAGCGGGATCGCGCTACAGGGCACGGGCGAGGCTGTGCTTGGGCTCGTTGGAGAGCCCTTGCTCCCGCGCGTCGAACGGTGGTGGTGGCCGTGCCTGAGGTGGCCGGAGTCGACGGCGGCGAGCTCGACTGCGGCCGCCGGAGTTCGGTCGTGCACGGAAACGGGGTTAGAGCTCGAAGGCGAGCGAAGCGAGGCGCTAGGGATGCTCTATGGAGCCTTACGAACTCGTTGGACTCGCCGGGGTGACCAAATGGTCACCGGAGCTGCGTCGACGGCGAGCTCGGCGACGGCGGAGGTTCGGCCGTGGTGGGGAGGAGGCTACGGTGAGGGAACGAGGGGGAGAAGAGGGGGAAACGGTGGCGTAGCTCACCGCGGTTGTAGTGGGCGTCGAAGCGGGCTCGGGGACGCGCTGGAGACGGCGAATTCGACGGCGGTGATGGTCGGAGCCCGAAGAGGGGAACGGCGACGTGGCGGCGATGCAGGGCTTCCGGAGGCCCGTGGAGCGGTGGGGAGGAAGAGGGGGTTGTGGCGGAGCTTCTGAGCTAGTCGGGGGAGCGAGGGGTGGCCGGAGATGGCTGCTAAGGCGAACGGCGGCGACGGTGGTGTTCGGCCGTGAGAGAGAGAGCGAGGGAGAGGAGGGAAGAGCCGAGGGCGAGTGAGAGAGAGCAGGGGGGGGAGGCGTGGCGTCGTCCAGGGCATCGAGGCGAGGAGGGGAGGGCAGGCAGGCAGGGAGAGAGGTGGCGTGGCGCGGTGGCGCGCGCGCGCGCCGGCCACACTCCCCTCCCTCTGTCGGGATGAAGACGACAGAGGAGGGAGACGGGCTGGGCCGCCTGCTGGCTGGGCCGGCCAGCTGGATGGGCTGCAAAGTGGAGGAGCCCAGGTAAGCTTCTCCCTTTTATTTTTTTTTGTTTTCTAATTTCTGACATTTGTTTTGATTTAAATAATATATTAAATCATTTATTTAACTTATGCCAAATTTTTCAGGGGCTAGATATATTATTCCAGAGCTCCTTTATAATTGGCATAATATTTGGACATATATCAATATATATAGAAATATATTTCCAAAGCAAATATTTATGCATTAATTCCAAATGCCCAAAATAAATGTCCATGAGCCACTAAAAATATTGGTTTGATTTTTTTTTATCTCTGTCCAATATTTTCAGAGATCAACATGAGCATTTTCTTGGACCCTTTTGGAGAAATTTTTATTTGGGTCATTTCCAAAATGATTCTGAGGGTTTCACAAATCCCCATTTCAAATTTAAATGGAATTTAAACATGATGCACACATGACTAGCTAGCATAGGTCAGGCCAGAACTAGGGATGTGACAACTCGCCCCCACTAAACAAGAATCTCGCCCCGAGATTCAAGACGTGAGGTAATAGGAAAAGGGGGTCACGAAACTATCACAATCTTCACGATTCAGGATGCACTTCATAGGAACGTTGTTTCGATCACCATCCTTGTCTCGAAGTCTTGCTCTGAGAACTACAACTAACATAACAATGAGAGGATAGGGAAACTCTAAAGGAATCGATCTTCTCGGAGATCGAACAGCTTAGGATTAACTCACGGAATGAAACATAGAAACATCTCATGAGCTGAGACACGAAACACACATCCATAGGAAGGGGGTGTAGCAGATGACGAAGGTTCACTAGGTAGACAACAATTTTCACGCTTAAGACGGTGGTGAACGGTTGTCAACGTAGTGAGGAGTTGAGTTGCCATGATACCATAACGGGGCACCTTAGGGAAGGTGACTCGTAGATATATCCCCTTAAGTGGCAAAAAGAATTACCTTTGTTTCACAGATCATTGAAACTCTTTATACCAGCCTAAGGCAAATCTCGAGCGATCGTTTGGAGGGGTTCGGTAGAAGGACATACTCGGACTAGAATGGATGATGTGGATTACCTTGTTGAAGACAACACAAGTGATGATTTTGCTTATCATCGGAAATGGAAGACACCCAAGGTAGAATGGCACATTGGCGGTGCAAGCTGGGAACAAAATGCAAATGCTAGGAATGATTCTGGTAACTAGGGAGAAACCCAACAGCAGAGAGTGATTCCACTATTGAAATGGTTATAGCATAACCGAGGAAACTGAGAACAATCCCGGTTAGTAACTAGGATAGCACCTAATGCTTGTGCGTGCTCTCAAGAACTTGAGCATTTCCATAATCATCAAGGTTCTACCAACATCCGTGTCAAGGATCCTGGCAACACAACATACTACCATGACGAGTTGCGATGGACGATGCAGATGCAAAGGAAGATAACCTTCTCAGATTTCACCTTAGCGGGGCCAAGGAAACAAAATCTGGATGATCGACCGAGAGACATTTAGCACTCTGCTTCTAATGTTCTCCTTGATGTACTAGCGTATCCCATTCATAGATATGGCTTGGTATCTAGAACATCAAGTAAAGGTCGGACTCCGGGAGCACAAAGATCCATAAGGGACAACTAGGGAGTAAATCCTACGAAGTCCTTATGGGGAGGTGGCCAACTTCTTTAATCAAGATATTACAATAACAGGTCTTCCGGCTAGGTGTGTTGGCCACGACATCCACTTTACCGGTTATGAGACCAATATTATAGTTCTTGGGAAATGTTCCAACCATCATGTCTGCCTGAGATTCAGGTCTGGTTGGTGTCGGAATAATTCAGACTCATCGAGTCTAGAAAGAAGAATGAAAGTTTGCAACATAAATCGACGAGACGACGTTGCGAGATTCTCGGGAAATGAACTACAATAGTAAGCTCCAAAACATGAGCTGGTTCTGCTAAAAACCTGTGAACAAGCTGTCCAAGACAAGATGATCACGTAGTAGTCTTATAATGAAACACTACCGAGTTCAGGTGGGGAACCATCAACGAGGATAGCGAAGTCCTAACATAAGTCATATGATTAGCTCTTATGAAGGAACTTCTTCTCCTTGAACAAATCAATCAGTGGCTTGGTGTGCTCGGGACACATATGGAATGAAGGTTGCAAGTCTCCAGACCACAGAATACTTCGCACGTGTGCATGACTGACTTGGGATGATTCCAGAGGAAGCAACATTGGCTTTCTCGAATCCACGACGACAACTTACATCAAATGCACATGAACTGGAGGAAGTCACTTCTTACATCCGAACATATGCTTCATGAGCTAGCATGAGCAAATGCTTCAAAATTTTCCAGCACTAGCTTAATGTTCAACAAAATTATGGAGAAGGCAAGGATGTTGTCGATGGGCTCAACAACAGTTCATCCTGGTTTCCATATAAATGGGATTCCACAATTATGTGAACAAGGTGATAGCATTGGTCAGACCCAAAAGATATAATGGTGTACGCTCGAAGAAACAACTACGAGTAAGACAACATTACGAACATCGTTGGTTCTGATTTGATTTGAGAATAGCCCACACTCAAATCAAAGTTTTCGCAAGACGATAGCTCCAACAACTGGTTTCGAGGATCAATCAATGGGGATATCATCTTTCTTCAACATACATACAAGATATCCCCTAAAATGAACTAAGTCGGACAAGCTTTTATCTTCCAACTCTCCAAGTTGTTGTTTAGCTTAACCAACTAGCTCAGGGGTATGCAACACAGATTCTTGCAGAAGGGGTGGTTTATATGAAAACCAACTTGATCACGAACTCAACACAGCGGTCAGGTGACAACCTGGTGATACCTCCGAGAAGATACACGGAAAATCACGAACCACCGGTATGTTACTAAGCTCGAGAGCAATCTTGCTTTTCAGGGCAAGACGATATGATCGAATAAGCAAGGGACTGAATAATCCTAACTCATTGATCGAGGAGTGCACCAGAATAAGGACTAGGTAGCACAATCAACCTTAGGGTGACGATTCAATAATCAACACGCTAAGAATGAGGTTATCGTCCATTTAACTACCAAGCAACGGAGTTGCCAGTAGTATTGATTTCACACACCACGATTCACTTGTCGGCATTCCGGTTACAATAACACGGAAACCGAGGAATGAACAATGATGGCGAGGAGTATTACTTCATAAAGAATTCATAGGATGGTGTGCAATTCCCATGACATTCTCGATATAAAGATGGTATTACTCCAAGGTAGAACAGAACAAAAACATGGATTAGTATTTGATCTGCGAGGTACGACTGCTTTGACCCAATCCTGGAAATGGATAAGGTACTGGAGTTTGTTTCTCCTAGTCATTCCGGATAGAATGGCTTGACGGACCACAAGAGTAATAGGCATCGATAATCGAATGCTCGCATACTCTTGGCTACCAACTGATAGACAAGGGTCAGAATACAACTAAAGGGGGGACAACTCAAAGGAACATATGATTTTCTGAGTTGTGGATGCATAGATTAGTATGTCGAACCAAGTTCAACATTTTTCTTCCAGATAATCCATGTGGAAAGGCAGAACTGGCGGAGTCACAATATAAAATGAAGAACTCATCAAGAGCATTCTTATTGTGATCTTTTGGTTCAAAGAACTTCTGCCATAAGTGGTTCATAGTATTTGGAAGAAGGAAATACCACGGACCTCGAGGACTAATGCAAAGGTTACTAATTTCCTAAAGGAACTAGCAAACACTATCAACATGAGGTAAGTGGGGTGAATCTCGGGTTCGAAACCCAGAAGTAGATTACCTACTAACTAAATGGCATCACGGGATGCTTTCGAGAATAAAGGCCAGAATCCTCACAATGGGACACAAAACATGGCTAGAGTACTAGATGATACTCTAGACACCTAGGGTCATAATAATAACTCCGACATAGATGTTAAGGCAACAGAGTACCTCAACTCACCGATTAGTGTGGTTAATCTGGCCCAAAGGGACATCGGAACGGGAGGAAGGGAGTTTGCAAATGCATCAGACTATTTAGAAACCTGGGATGACTCGGACAGCATAACGGCTGTAAATGCTCAAAAAGATTTGAGACATCCTGCAAAATGGTGGCATAGCCACTCCGAAGCACAATATCAAGGTTTCGAGATCAACAGTTATGAACATACGGAAGTAGTAAAAATTGAACTGAGAATTGAAACTATCAATTCTATAAGTCTATGGATTAGTAACACGTCATCCTGATAGATAGATGAGAAGGCCTAGTTCTTAATCCCCGTAGAAGAGAAGAGGTTGACTCAGATCAGAAGGCCATGAGGTATAAGAAGTAAAAAGAGCCTTACGTTCCATCCCACAATCAATTCCCTTACATGACTAAAGCATTTCTAGACGCAACTTCGACCAGTTTGGCTTGGTAATCCTACAGGCAGTCAAGCTCTGATACCAACGCTGTCAGGACCCCGACTCAGTGTCACATCGATCTAGCCTGTAACACCTCATATCACTTTGCGGCCTCACACACGGTATTCCCACGGGTGTCGCCTTACCTTTGCATGGGACCGTTTGCGCCTTTTGGCACACGTATATGATAGTGTCGCTAGCATCCATATGAAAAGGAGCCCGGGCTGACATGGCTAGTTGTAAACCCAAAGTGGCACAGACTTACAGGGACAGGCATCCATGACCCAGCATCGAACGTGTCGGTCATCAGCGAGTAAGTTCCGGGCTGTAGCACTGGGCTAGCAGGACTCCGGTAGACCGGGCTGTAGCGGGCTAACAGGACTCCGGTACTCAACGCGTGACATTTCCCCGAAGGGACAGACACAGGAACGAAGAAGGACACATGCCGGCCAGCCTAAGTGTTCCGGAGCAGTAGCAAGCTACCATGGCTCAGTGGAGACACTAGGAGACATTTCTCGGTAAGAACGGCTACTAAAGATAAACAACTAGATAGTCAGATCCCACACATACCAAGCATTTCAATAACATACACACAATATGCTCGATATGTGCAAATACAACATGGCATCACAACATGACCCTACGACTCAAGTATTATTCATCAGGCTCCGAGGAGCGAGATATTACAGACATGGGTCACATGACCCAACATTCAGAGCATACCAGTCAAAGCACAAGCGGAAGCTT